>PVJC01014467.1:0-36441 GCA_004026665.1 Murina feae
GCCACCTCTTACCCGCTTCCCAGTGCCCTCCAACCCTGCCGCCTCTTTCCCACTCACAGGTCCTGGGTCCTGCGCTGTCCCGCCCTGCAGCCGCTCTGTGCACTCGGGAGGTCCCTCAGCCCAGCCTGTGCCCTCTCGCAGTCTGGGACCCCTCTGAGGATGTCCACCTGCTGGCGTGCCTGACCAGCCTGGGTGAGGGGCTTTCAGGCTGCCCACAGCTCCCAATGACCCAATGTCCCAGCAAGGCCAGCTGGACGCAGGTTTCTGCGGTTTCTCTCCTATAATTGATGCTGTTCCTTGA
The DNA here is from genome assembly GCA_004026665.1 of Murina feae. Classification (NCBI taxonomy): domain Eukaryota; kingdom Metazoa; phylum Chordata; class Mammalia; order Chiroptera; family Vespertilionidae; genus Murina; species Murina feae. The sequence goes on from PVJC01014467.1 coordinate 302, forward strand.
AGGCCTGGGGTTATCTTCTATAATTGATACACTGTTCCTTTAAGGCGGCCTTCTAACTGAAGCCTCCTCTTTGCTTCACCTCGCAATCTATAATGAAACAATTGTTACTTTTACTGGTTAGGCCGGAGCTGCTCTTTCCTTCAGCTCCGGAGGATTCTATGATTGTTACATTGTTTCAAAGCTGTGTTTTGCTAGAGGCAGTTTAATCGGAGCTGAGCTGAGCGGGCATAGCTTCACTTTCGCTCCTGCCGCAATGGAAAGGGCTGTTTACTCAGGTCCGTGAGTGGCGGCCGCCATGTTGGCTGGGCTAATTTGCATACAGCTGCTCTGATTGGCTGGTGGGTGTGGCTTACCCTGTCTCGGAGAAACGGTTAATTTTAATATTTCGCTTTTATAGAGTAGATTTTCACAAGCAGATTCTGATTATGGTGAATTTTTTATTTGTTTTCCATTTGTTTAGGACATGACTATATTACTTTTATAATTTCAAAACAATAGCTACAACAGGGCTATACTAACAAGCTGGCCATCAAAGCTAATTAATTCTTGGGATGCTGTAGTGAGCTATCAATTCTAACACATCAGTCTTACTTAAAACATCACCAGAGTTGGTCTCAAAATTTGATCTCCTCCCCACAAGGTACACATCAAGAATTTGAGTTTCTAAGATCCAAGCTCTAAGGGCTGACAAATAGTCTATTCAGGCAGACTGAACAAGACTGAGGCATATGGAGACAAGTCCATGTGGTCACTTGGAAGACATGTAGGCCAACACCAATGTCTCAGTCAGCAGATAGATCCTGACAAATAGGAACCAGAGAGAAGTGATCCTTCAGAACTTATGGAGCTTTAAGGGATCCAGAATATCCAGAACAATCTTGAAAAAAGAACAAAGTTGGGTATTCACACTTCTTAATTTCAAAACTTAAGTTATCAAAACAGTACATACATTTTACTGGCATGAAATGGACATAGAGATCAAAGGAATAGAATTGAGACCAGAAATAAACTCTCACATTATGTTCAATTGGTTTATAACAAGATATAAAAGACAATTCAGGAAAGGGAATGAATAATCCTTTCAACAAATAATACTAACATAGCTGAATATCCACATGCCAAATAATGAAGTTGAACCCTTACCTCTTACCATATACAAAAATAACTCAAAAATTATCAAAGATCCAAATGTAAGAACTAAAACTGTAAAACTATTAGAAGAAAACATGAGTACATCTTCCTTAGATTTGTCAATATTTTCTTAGATAAGATCCAAAAAACACAAGCAACAAAAGAAAAAATAAATACATTGGACATCATCAAAATTAGAACTTTTGTGCTTTAAAAGACACTATCAAGAAAGTAAAAGGACAGCACACTGAATGGGACAAATTTTTGCAAAATTATATGTCTGATAAGGAACTTGTACATAGAATATATAAAGAATTAGAGGCCCGGCAAAAATTTGTGCACTTGGGAGGATCCCTCAGCCCAGCCTGTGCCCTCTCGCAATCTGGAAACCCTCAGGGGATGTCCACCTGCTGACAGGCCCGCTCCCCTGGGGATTGGGTCTAAGCTGGCAGTTGGACATCTCTCTGGCAGCCCGGGAGCCCTTGGGGAATGTCAACTTGCCAGCGGGGAGCAGTCCTAAGCTGCAGTTGGACATCCTTAGCGCTGCTGAGGCTCCCACCACCACCACTGTACTGGCAGCTGACAGCCTGGCAGCTGTCAGCAGAGCTCCCCCTGTGGGAGCACACTGACCACCAGGGGGCAGCTCCTACATTGAGCATCTGCCCCTGGTGGTCAGTGTGTGTCATAGTGACCAGTAATTAAGCATACTAGGGGTCCAGTGCATGAAATTCATGCACTGGGGGGGGAGGGGGGACTGGTGAGCGCACATGGCCTGGCAGGGGCCCCACCACTGACCAGACACACATTTCTGGACTGGGCCCCATGATAAACAACTTATATTCATTACCTCATTTGATCCTCACAATAACCTCCTGAGTACATAGCACTACCTCCACTTTAGAGATGAGGCTCATAGAGATTAAGTGACTTGCCCAAAATCACTGTGTTAAAAGTGGAGCCAGAGCTCCAACCTCAGATCTCCAAAGCCCATGCACCCTTCCTCTACATAATTATGACTTCTTGATATTTTGTGTTGCTCGGTACCCTTGTCAGAGGTAAATGAAACAAGAAGCAAGAGTTGTGGTTGAAGATTATTCTTGACGTTTTAAGGCCCTGTTTGAAGGCTTCCTGGCTTCAAAGGTTAGAGGATCCCTGCCTGGATCCAGGATCACACATAGCTTGTTCACAAACTCAGGCTGTGATGTTCTGAGACTACCACAACCCATAGGCAAAAATTACTGCCCAAGCAGCCCCTGTGTCGAGAAGGGGACCATAAGAAGAAGGCGTGCGTGAAAGTATGGGTGCGCCCCTCTCTGCCTTGACTGTAAATTCAGTCTATAATCAACAGAAACCAGAAAGCCTTTTCAGATTGTTTTCACTGTCTACTGACGCACAGTTCCCAGTTTCCATTTTATCCTCTTTCTTTTTCCTTATTCATTTTAGCTGCACTTCACAGAATCCTGCACAAAGAGAGAACTTGATCCGAGTTGAATGGTTACCAGAATGGAACATTCTGACATTTCAGAACAAACTCAGCTTGAGGTGTTTCAGAAAGGCACGCATCAAATGTCGAGAAAGTTGTTATAAGAGATTCAACAGCTTTCCCATTGACCTCAATAAACAACATTTAATGTTTGCTCATCTCATGGTTGCCATGTCCCAATGCAAACAGCCTGATATTTTTCCTATTCACCTCTGTTACCTTGACCATGTACATGTTATGACTGGATGACATTCAAGGATTGTTGTCTACGAGAGGGTGGGAGCTGTTCCTGCCTAAAGTGGGGCAATTCATGTTCCAGGAGAATTTGGAGTCACTCAAACCAATACCTGTGTTTAGGAAAGTTAGAACCAAAGTTAACCCACCACGCTCAGGGTGTTTATTGTATCTAGAACTATGCCAAAATTCTAGGATGGGACAAAGTTGCCAATGCCAACTGTGTAAACTGTCCTCAGATTTCAAAAAAATTGTATCAACGGGTAGAGAGGAAGTTCAGACATCTACTTTCAGAGCAAGAGCAAAATGCCCCCAACCGCATACTGTCCTCACCAATACACGTGGGTCATGAGCTGCTCCTGTTGAAGGCCCCATAAATAACACATCCTTCTCCCACCCTGGCCCTACCATTGCTGTTGGCTATCTCACCGCCTGTCACCGTCCACTCCATGAGCAGGGCTAGGTTTGTCTCATTCACCACTGTGTCTCCAGAACCCTGCACACACCAGGCTTAACACATGATTACTAACTGCATAAGTGAATTATAATAAAGTCGATGGAGAAGAGGAAATGGCTGGCAAAAAAATGGCTGGGATTTGACTTTCCTCTCATGCAGAAGATCTTGGATCTCACAGAGGGTGCTCCTTACACCAAGAATGAGCCTATTTATCAGTTGGGGAGAGATATCTGTTGGGGTGATAGGTCTTTTCATGATCTTAACACCTTTTAAAGGTAGTATAAAGTTTGACTCTTTCAATTATTCTTTCCCTGGTTTTTATTTCTGAACAAAGTAGCATATTGAAGAACCAAAATTTTTCTTTAGTTCAGGATTCAACATATGTATAGCTCTTTGAATAATATAATGCTTTGAAAATAAGAAAAGAACAGAGATTGGAGGATACCATTTTCATGTTACTTTCACTTCTCATGAAATTTGAAGAATTTTAATTTTTCAACTATGAAATATTCATTGGAAAAGATTCCTATCTGAATCTAAATTATTTTAAAATATCACTTAATTTATCACATTAACCACCTTAGAGTTGCCTCCTACTTCCCCCAAAATCTCAGAATATAGTCTATACACTTGATATATAAATATAATAACATCAATCAGTTTCTTATATGCCTTGTTTGGAATCTGCATAATAGTAACACTCCTAAATGGGCTTTGTAAATAGTAATGCATTGTCCAAAACTTCTACCATTGGTAAGCATCAGGAAGATTTCCAGCTGATATCTGACAAAAGACAGGCAATGGCCAATCCCCAGACAGACGGTCACCCTTCCATCGCTATATTTCAGCCAGACTCAGATCTCATGGGGGGCAGTGAGGTGCTGACCACCCAAGCCTTCCCCAGTCGGAGGCATGTCAGTGTGACATTTATTTTCTATCATCATCTGTTGACTCCGTTATGTCCTTGCCTTCCTCCTACTCCTGAAACATGTGCTTATCTGCCTGGAAGAGAGGAGAGGTGACCGGCATGGTTCAAGCACCAAATGGAAATGCAAACTGGGCAATTCCAGTAAATGGAAGCAGAGCATGTCGTGAAAGCTAACCCTGGGAGAAGAGAGAGGATCGCATGCAATTCACAGTCACGGCGGAGGATTTGTAGATACAGGTGGCAGAAGCAAATTGCCTGTCAAGAAATTCACTGCATAACGAGGCCAGCCATGTAGAACAGCCAAGAAGACACCGCTGCTGGCCCAGATCTTGGAGGCTCTGAGCCAGGCTGCAGGGATGTCAGTCCTGCACTCCTCAGCAAGAGCCACATCCCTGGAGGCGGGGGCAGACAACAGGGTAAATGCTACCAGCTATCCCTTCATGCTGCCCCTGCCAAACCATCAGTCAAGAAAGGAATAGAATAAGGAGAGGGGAGGGAACTGAAGTCAGGTATGGGAGAAGGGTGTAGGCAGAAAGCACAGAGGGAAGAAGAGCACCCACTGATCGTCAGCATTCTCTGCATCTATGGTTAACAGTCTAGGCTTTCAATAAACAAAAGGACAGGGGATTGAGTAATTCTATGTCATGACCATGTTTTTCTTATATTTTCCTCAGCTGAGTGTTCTCAGATGCCCAGAAAAACACTGCACACTTCTCCAAGCACACACCTGCATACATACTCACACACACACACACACACACACACACACACACACACACACACCAGTGTTTTACTTGTGTCTGTTCATCCCTGGGATTGAAACAGAAATGAGAGTAGGGAGGCTGCAATGTGGCCTGTGTACTGACCTCCTTTCTCACCATTTAACTGTTTTATAAGAAAGCAATTTTCCTGGACAGCAAAGCAGTATCACTCTCAAAGTCAAGTTCAACCCCAAACCCATTCCTCAGGGAGGAGCACCCGTTTTTTCTCCTTGAGCCACTGTTCTGATCCTGGTGGGTGACTTACATGGAGAGCATAGGCAGAGGCAGTGCCATGTCGGCGATGTCCCCTTTGGGGGTCTTTCAAAGCTAGATCTCAGCAGGCAGGCACCCACGCTGGCTTGGCAGTGCCAACATAGGAGGCTAGGCTAACTGCAGGACCCGCAGTGGCCAGCTTTAAGAAATATCTGCCTTCAAGTCACATTGATGCCAGGGACCAAGATGAATAATAAACAGCTCAATGAACGGGGGTTGCAAGCTGAGGAGAGAGGAGATGCCAGGGACATAAAATGAGGTAAGCATCCAACTCTGTAGGGAAAAGTAATCTATGACATTAGGACTAGTGTCTTGGGGAGAAGCGATGGAGACATGAATGTGGAGGGACAATTCTGAAGAGGTTGGGAGAGATGATCAGAACCAGTAGAAATCCTTGCAGGGAGCCCTGGGACAAGTTCCTCAGCAGAATCATTGACTCCTTGGGGTACCTGGCACAGGGCAGGTGCCCAGGGAAAACCTGATGAGTTGGTGAGTGGCTGTGCTGTGGCTGAAGCTTCCACTGGGGGGAAAACACACAAAATCGTGGACTGTTTCGCGTTCTTAAAAAGCCTGTTCCTGCCTTTTGAGAGCCCAGCCTTCTTGCATTCTTAAGCATGCCTTCTAAACCTGTGTCCTGGGGAAGCAGCAGGCCGTTCTCGGGTTCACTGAGCTAGAACGGCATTTTGATACAAACAGACCTGGGCCCGCTGAAAGAGTTATGCTCTTGGCAGGAACACCGCCTTGAGTTCAGACAGAAAGCGCATCTGTGCCTCGTTGATAATGCAATAACCTGCCTTACATTTTTGGCGGAGAGCACCTGTGCACAGCCCAGAACGTCAGCCCAGGGCAACCACTGCGATGAAGGGGATATTAACAGCACTCATTAAAACTGATGGCTGCAGCCGTGCCCAGGAGCGCGGCTGCAGTGGGGCGTCTGCATTGCCATGACAAGCCTCTATTTGGGGAGTTCATAACTCAACCATAAAAATATGCTTCATATTGAACTGGAACATGAAAATAAAATGATCGTGGGGTAAAGAGAGTTTGACATGCAGAGCCGTAAAAGTATGTCGGTTGTCCATTCGCACCTGCAGGTGTTCAACTCTACATTATACCGAGCGTGACTGTTTTCCTGCCCCTGTCTGGACAAGGGAAATAGAAGACTACATGAGGATGGAGAGTTTACTTCTGAGCGGACCCAAGGACGATTTGAGTGTCTTGCCTTTTATGTGTATCAGGGATGCTAGGAGTTCTCTTGGGGAGAGAAGTGGCACTGGCATGCCAGTCAGTTTTCCTGCGTGTGCACTTCAATTCCTAGGGCTCCACCTGGAATCCAGCGAGGTCACACGTTGCCTGGATCTTGCTCACTTTCAGCACATCCCCTTTCTCTGCTGAAAAAGAAACCCGGAGACATGGATTTCACAGACAGTGATTTGAAAGGGCTGTGTTGGGAAATGCATTCCTGTCCTCCGCTAGGCAGCGTAAAGCTTGATGATCTATAGAGCTATAATCTAGATGTATATTTAGAGTATAGACAAACCACTTTTCTTCAAAAATATGGGGGATTGTGTCCATGGAATAATACACAGATTACTTTGTAATTTTGCCTTTCTAACAAGTATTGCTTGGTTAGATAAAGGTCACCATTGTCTTCCATATCCTTCCTACATGAAAGAAATTATGCTAAGGCCAGAATCAGATCATGCTACTTCTCTGCTTAAAATTCTTCAGCAGCTTCCTATTGGACTTAATGTTGTGCTCTTTACCATCACCCAAGAGAGCTGTGTTGCCGGCCCTGTACAGCCTGTAGCCTCATGTCACAGCCCCTCTCCCATGCTTCAGGCACTCCACTTATTTGCCTTTTCCTGGCTCCTCAACTGCACCAGCCATACTTCCCCACCTAGAGACTGTATTTATGAATCTCTGCCTGCAATGCTCTTCTTCATTCCCACTTAGAATAGTTGGCATCTTCATATTCTTCCAGCTTAGATGTCACTTCTCCTGGCTATTCTGTCTGAAGTGAGTACCTCTCCCAACAGTTTCCATCTCAGGCCCCTTTTGGGTGTTTTTGTTGTTGTTGTTTTAGAAACTTAACACAATTGTTGTTTTACTAACCTGCTCATGCATTTGTCCTTTGTCTGTGTGCCATCTAAGAAGTATATTTCAGCCCTAGCCAGTTTGGCTCAGTGGGATGAGTGTCAGCCTGTGGACTGAAGGATCCCAGATCTGATTCCAGTCAAGGGCATACTCGTGGGTTGCAGGTTCAATCCTCAGTGTGGGAGGCATTCAATCAATGATTCTCTCTCATTGTTGATGTTTCTCTCTCTCTCTCCTTCTCCCTTCCTCTCCAAAATCAATAAAAATATATTTTTAAAAAGTATGTTTCACGAGGGTAGAGACCTTTGTCATTATTGGATTCCAAGTGTCCAGCCCATAGTAAGTGCTCAGTTAATATATGTTAAATAAATCAAGTCTTATATGTAAGATGATGCATAGTTTAAGCTTCTGTTAGTTAACCCAGTAGCTTTAATCTCTTTACAGTATAAACAAAAGAATAATTCCTCCTCAATCCTGACATAACCCCACACTTTGCAGGAAGGATTCTCATACCAGATGACAATCTTCAAATTCGGAGAGGCAAATTCTGCTCTTTTACATCTTTCTCCCTCTTCATAGCATCATAAAATAGTATGTAGTTTCTGTAAAGATTTTATATAACTAGACAGATCTTGTATTTCTAGGAGCCAGATACTTGGCTTAATTTACTTTGAGCTCTGGATACTGAAATAATAAAAGTAAATCCTGTATGTGTGAAGGAGTAAGTGTGAAGTCAGTGTCATCTGTTAATGTTTTTATAAGTTTTTCCTGCATTACTGTGATTAATTATGATCCAGAAAATAATAACTTTAGTGATGAAGGTGGTGCTGGTGATGACATCTAGGATTATTTGCTTACTCTGTACCATTCACTGTACTGAGCACTTTATTTATAAGTTAAATATAATATATATAAATAAATAAAATTCAAATATAGTTTATTGTCTCGCATCTAGTATAACATATCTCATTTACATAGTAACAATAATAATGCCAAGAGAATAGCCACGACAATGGACATAGCCAGAAAAAATAAAGCTCAGTACTTTAGAAACCTTAGGAAAGTAGATATGAGAATATTGATTGCCAGTAGTGCTCCAAGTGGGCTTGATTCTCTCAGAATGTTGAGCCACGTCCTGGATGTGACTGGCTCAAGAGCCGCAGCTAACAAAAAGCATTTAGGATCCAACCCAAGCCTTCTGATGACAAGTCAGTCCTTGGGGACTGTGTCTGGGAAGGCAGGGTTAACCTCAGTCACAGACAAACAAGGTAGTTACAAACGGACCTACGATTCTCCAGTTGAACTCAAGTGCTAGATACTAATACTTTTGAATGGCTGACTCTAGAAGTTTCTAGATCTGATCCCATATTAGAAGTGGCAACAGAATTCAGGAAAGCTGTAATTGTCCATAATAACTTTTCTGAATTACTTTATCAGATACTTACATCTCTGCCACTTGCTGAAGTTTGGTTGGCTGCAGGGAAAATAAGAAGAGATTTAGATGGAAAAAAAGAGTTGCATAGCAAAGTGACTTTTGGCAAATTACTCTCTAAACCTCAGTTTTCTCACCTGTAAAATGAGGATAAAAGCCTGTCTTAAGGAGTCCTTGAGACAATTAAGATAATGCATGCAGAGCACTTAGCATAATATATAGAAAATGCCCAATGTTAGTTGCTGCTATGATTATTATCCTATCCTATCCTATCTAATCTAATAAAAAAGTAATATGCAAATTGATCCTCATTCCATTACACCCACAAGTCACACCGACAAGCCACGCCCACCAACCAATCAGGAACAGATATGCAAATTAACCCAACAAAGATGGTGGAGGCCATAGCAGGGATACTTGCGTTGCAGCCACAGATACCATGAAAGCATTCCAGCTCTGGCTGCTCCAGGCCAGTTGGAGACTCAGAAGGCAGGGGAGATATAGAAGACTGGCTCCAGTGCCTGAGGCTAGCTTCTGCCCGGAGTTGAAGAAGCTGCCTGTCCCTGATCACAGGTGTGAGGAGAAACCACCTGCGTGTGATCGCAAGCACTGGGGAGAAGCCACTGAGAAGTCATCTGTCCATGATCTCAGGCCACAGTGGGAGAAGCTGCCTGCCCATGATTGCAGGCTGCCCGCAGAGAAGCCTCCTGTTGATGATCACAGGCAGCTTCTCCCCCTTGGCCTGCAATTATGGACAGGATCGGGCCTAAGCCAGAAGGTGGACATCCCCCAAAGGGTCCCAGACTTCGAGAGGGCACAGGCCAGGCTGAGGGGACCCCCCCCTGCAATGCACAAATTTTTGTGCATTGGGCCCCTAGTCCTATATAATAAAAGATTATCCTATCCTATATAATAAAAGAGTAATATGCAAATTGACCTAACTGGAACAACCGGTTACTATGATGCACACTGACCACCAGAGGGCAGACACTCAATGCAGAAGCTGCCTCCTGATGGTCATTGCACTCCCATGGGGGAGCATCACTCAGCCAGAAGCCGGGCTGATGGCTGGTGAACACAGCAGTGATGGCAGTAGCCTCTCCCACCTCCATGGAAGTGCTAAGAATGTCCAACTAAGCTGTCAGTGGGACATCCCCCGAAGGCTCCCAGACTGCAAAAAGGTGCAGGCCGAACTGAAGGACACCTCCCTCTCCCACCCGAGTGCACGAGTGTCATGCACCAGGCCTCTAGTTATTAATAACACTTTTGATGTAAAAGAAGCTCTGGACAACCGTAAGTCTTGTTTTGCTTTGTTGTGTTTTTAAAGGGAGACTATGAATGCTGGAGACCTAGTGAGGAGCAAAAGAACATAGGTAAGGTAGCACAGCAACTAAAAGCCCACCGATTCCGTAATTCTCCCATCAAGCCTCTTCACCTCTCTGAGCTTTGGTTGGCTTATCTATAAAAGAAAGATAATACCCACTCTTCCCACCTGGACAGACTGTCAAGGACCCAAATGAGACACGTGTATGTAAGAGCACTTTCAAAACCATCACGGGGATGTTAGGTGTTGCTTTCACACATTCCACTTAACGGACTGTTGTTTCAATCACATCAGGGATCCTCCACTTCAGCTGCACATGAGAGTTGCCTGGAAGTTTCTAAGAATCCAGATGCTCAGGCCATACCTCAGACTAATAGAGTCAGAGTCCCAAGTGATTGCAACATCTAGCCAAGGTCTAGAGCCAGGGACTAAAGTATTTCCTAAACTTGCCTGATGATAAGGAGTTTGGGAGACCCACCCTACCTACAGAATCAGCTCTCCCAGGGAAGGGGCTGGGAGTCTGTATTTTCCACAGGCACCCCAGCTGCCTCTTCTCAGCAGGCAATTATGAGAAACACCGTGTTGAATCACGGTCTGAGAGTTGGAAGGGATATTGTTGGAAGTCTTCACACTTGATTCGTCTCTGAGCCATGTGAAACTTTGTGATCCCATGAACAGAGGTGAATGTGTGTTAACTATGTGAGCAATAGGTAACACAAGGGTTAGCAGTTTCTCTTTCTGCAGGAATCATCCCTAGCCCCTTTCTAGTTCAGGAAACCTTGACTGGTGGAAAAGGCTTTCAATGTTTTGAAACTTTCCTTGATCAAACAATTTGGAATGCCAAGAAAGGCATTGAAAAAAGAATTATTTCATTTAAGAATAAATGTTTGTATATTGTGAAATAAAATAATAATCTCAGGTTTGGTGTGCACAGTGAGAATGGGGCAGACAACTAAATTTTTATTTATCCCCCTCTAAAAAGGACATATTGCAGAGCCCTGTAAAGCCTGCATTATTATGTTTAGCTCTCATGGGGAAATTAGGCAGACCAGGTTTAATGTAAATAACACACAGAGAAGCTACTATGAAACCTGGCAAATATGAGGGGAGGGAGGGAGTTCCTTAACTGCTAATATCCAAGTTGCAAATCTCAACTTAACTCTGATTGGCCATTTTCCACAGCTATTTCCACTCCTCCTCACCATTTTGAAATAATCAAACTCAGCCAGAACCACTAGTCCAGCAGTTCCCACTGAACATTCTAACATTCCTTTGAAACGTTCAGTCTTGCAGAATTCCATTTTCTCTGGAGCCACATCCACTCGCCCAGGTGGTTGGTTAACTCTGAAGCTTTCCTCCTTCCTATTTCCTGCACTGTTTGGGCCCAGCCTTTGTCTCAGCAGTGTTTGCGTCATAAATAACGTCAGTGTTTACAAACTGTGTTTGATTCTAAGCTTGTTAACAAGAAAGATACTAGAAATGGATTTTAATAAATATACAGGTTCAGCCCTGGCTGGTGTGGCTCAGTGGGTTGGGCATCATCCCGTGCACCAAAGAGTTGGCTCTTCAGCACCAGCAGGGCATGTGCCCAGGCGACAGGTTGATCCTCTGTTGGGAGGTTCAGGGGGCAGCTGATGTATGTTTCACCCTCATATCGATGTTTCTCTTTCCCCCGCCCTCTCCCTTTCACTAAAAATAAAAACATTTTTTAAAAATAAATACATATGTAGGTTCACAACATTTGCATTTTTTTTCATAGTGGCTTTGTGAATCGTATTCACTCCTGAACTTTCCTGGATAAGGAATTTGGGAATGATGATGCTGGACCTGGTCTGAATTTTATCTCTGGAAACTCTATCAATTGCTCAGTGTAATGAGTGCCTGTTTTAATATGCACTCACCATGTCAGTTCCTTAGTGGCGCCTTTTACTGGTGATAAAGTGTTTTAATAGAGAGAGTCAATGTAGCCTAACTTTTTGTGATATGAAATAACACATTATTTCTGTATTTGTTTTTATTTGGGGGGGGAAGTCCTTATGATTAATAGGAGCGGGTATTGTAAATGCTTGGAGTGGGAAGCTTTGGGGGAGCTGGCAGAGTGGCAGAGCTGAAGACAGCTCTCATGGTGGGTGAGCACACGCTATCTTGAGTGAGGGCCGTGAGCAGTCGGGGGTGCAAAGGGGAGGAGGGTGTGCCCTCCCCGTCACCTGGGTTCTTTAGGTTTCCATTTTCTATTTCGAGCACTTTGTTAAATCGTTTGTATTCTGTATTGCAAGGTGCAGCAGGGGAAAAGAGTGATGGTAGGAATTTTTAAAAAACAGAAAATGTTACAGCTCATTACTTTTACCCACTGTCAGCTCATTACAATGCTCATCTCCCCCAGCTCTCACATTATTTAAGTCTAGTGTCCCTTGTCTTGTGTATTCGGATGTTGGGCATTTAGTAGGATGCACAATGTATGCACAAGAGGATGTCAATGGATTAGTCCGCTAGGGCTATGGTAGCAAAACACCACAGAAATTCATTGCCACACAGCCTGGAGGGTAGATGTCCAAAACAAGGTGTCGGCAGGGTAGGTTCCTTCTGAGGGCTGTGAGGGCTGCTCTTCCTGGCTACACTCTTTCTATTTACATGGTGCCCCATTTTTGTAAGGACACCATTCATATTGGTTTAGTGCCCACCCTAATGACCTCATTTTCATTTAATCACCTCTACAGAGATCTATCTCCAAATAAGCTCCCATTCCCAAGTAGAGGAGTTAGAGCTTCTAGATATGAATTTGGGAGGAGGGCACAGTTCAATAGACTACACCAGTATTACACATGATTAATTTTTTTAAATGTTTATATTTTTATCAAATCATAGCTGAGAAATGTAAATAGGTTTGTGGGGGTGGGGCTTCATTACCCTGCTGGTCTTTGTTAACAGTTCTTCACTAGTTTATCTGAGTTCCTTTCTGCAAGTTGGTGGGAATCTCCCACAGTTCTGCAAGAAAGCCTGTCACGGGTTAACTGGAGATCATTGCCTCATCTAAGGTTGTTACCTGGTATATGCTGAACTGCTGGTTGTAGTCTTGACTTCAGTGCTCCTGAGAGTCAAACTCTAAAACAGAAGCTACATCCCATGGGGAAGAATATCTCTTTTGATTATTGGGCAAGTAAGAGGAAGAGAGAGAGAGAGAGAGAGAGAGAGAGAGAGAGAGAGAGAGAGAGAGATCTTCCTTGTATAGACGAGGAAATAGAGGCCTAGAAAAGAGAAAGGAGGTGGCCAAGGCCACAAGGCTAATTAGTAGCAGCCCTGGAACTAGGATTTGGACCTCTCAACTCATAATTCCATGCTCTTTCCCACACCCCACGATCTGTCCTCCACACCTGTGTCCCCATCTATCGAAATTGACCACTGCTCACTGATAACATCTGACTGTCCTTAAGCCACTTAATTTTAAAAATTTCAACTATTCCTAATAAATTTGTTAAGTAAGTACATTATTAATGGCTGTGAGCAGGATGAGAAATGTGGAGTAATTGTTTTTCATGAAGTCTATCAAACCAAATGTATGTCTAATTTCTATAAGATGGTGGGTTTCTTTAACCTTAACATTTTAGTTAAAACTTGCCTTCTTAGTCATAAAAGTATAAAAGACATGCTTTACGATGGGGGAAATGTCTGAGATGTCAGCTAATGTCAGTTAGTGATTACTCTTGAAACCAAAAGGAAGGAAGGGCCTGTACCTTCTATTCTACCAGGTGTTGGTCATTGCATCATAATTGATATTTGAGGTTTGAGTTTTAAAATCACCTACCTAATTTGGCCACTCTTCAAATAAAGAAACTGAGGCCTGGACAATGGCTTGCTCAGAGCCACTCAGTTAAAGAGTCCTGGGGATAGAGAGGTCCATTTTTGTCCCATCCATAGCTCTGAACACCCCATATAATAATACCAGTGATTATTTATTTAGCCCATGTGTAGGTACTAGAAGTTTAATCTGTCTTCTTCATGAGGATAAGAGAAACAGTAGCCCTAGGATTCTTTGGTGGGTGACTTAATGTTTTCCCATGTCATGTAGCACTGTTACTCACATTTGCAATATTAATTTTAAAGAATTGACTGTATCTTCTAAATATATACTTTAATGTTACTATTCTATGACTCTTTGCTAAGGTTACTTATAACTAAACTTACCTGTGTGAGCTCTGTGGGGAAATGGCATGCATGCTAACTTTTAATATTTTAAAGTTCTATATAAGAGCTTTTAATTAAGAGAAAAGCTTTCTTTTAAAACATTAATTTTTTTCCCTTTTACATTTCTTACAAGTTAGTGATGTTCAAAAACTCTTTTTGGAGTTATTAAATTGAGTTAAACTATATTAAACCCCAACAATGATTTTGGGGGTCTAAAATCCTGGCCAATAAGCCAGCCCTACAGAGTGGTCTCAGAGGTGCTCCAAGCTGTATGTTGACCGTTCCCTGTGAGAGCTAATTCTGCAACATTAAACTTATTGTGTTAAATTGGTTTCTGGATGTTTCTCTGCGGATGTCTTGGAATAGCCCTCCCTTTCCTTTCCTGGAGCCAAGAAAACTCTGAAGCAGAACAATTCAATTTCAATTTGTGGAAAAACTATATTCCGTGCTCCAAACACAAGAGAGTTGTGAGGGGGGCAGGAGGGAGCCAGGGACATTGTGACCACTTTTATATGTTACTAAAAACATCTGAATTTCCATGCAAATGCTCTGCGATGAATTTACAAGCTTTGTTTCTGCGGAGGATTTGCCTGAGAACCTCAAGAGCAAAGCCTGCTTTTGTGCCATAGCGATTGTGTTATATGCTAAGCATTTGGAAGGAACCCCAAGCAAGGCCTCAGGAAGCAGTTCCTGCCTCCTGACTTATCATCCTAAAGGCGGTTTGTTTTAGGGTTGATAATCCCTGGGGCTACAAGAGTGTCCCACATCTGCCCTGAATTGAAAACAGATTCCCATTAAGAGCCTGACATCAGTGCTGCGGATTCATTCGATCTGAGTCAGAAAGGAAGTCGGAGAACATTCGAACATATGGCCTGATAGCAACACAGCAGCCCCTTCATGGAGGACCAAGACTGCAGGGTATGTAGGCTGTTTGTTCTGGGTTTTTGAGACTGTCTTTCTGTAAGGAAATGTCCTTCTGCCCCCAGGCAGGAATATTTGGGAGAGGAGATCGTGGCTAACAGGTACAGGAACTGTCCGTCTGGGGCTTTTCGGGGCTACCAATGAATTGATCAAGATTCTGAGAGGTTAGGAAGCCTCGGCTGCTTTAAAATTTCTCAGCCAGGTTTTGCCGGCTTTTTGTGACTTCTCATTTATAGCCGATATAATCACATAATTATGGAGATATTTATATAAAAGTTCCCCCCTGCCAAGACTCTAAAATGGTTTTTAGAAGCCAAGAAACGTTTTTACTGTTACACAGCCAGCGCTTTTCCACCACCCTCTGCTTATCTGGGAGATGATTTGAAAATATTTTCTGCACATGCTAAGAACGAAGGATGTAACTATGGACTTCATATTCTAAGCCTCTGGGGACCAGACTCTCTGATTAACTATTTAGCATTTAATATCCTACTGAAGTTGACTTCTCGGTTTGCTGAACAACTTTGCTCCGGCCTTTCTGTTGAAGTATATTATAGCGTGTGAAGTTCTCTTCCTATTTAATTGAGAAGAGTAGAGTCACTCATTAAAAATTATCAGATAAAATAAAAAGGCACAGCAGTTATGAACCAGGATCTGAGGTCCAACGGCTTGAGGCAGGAGCTGAGCCCACAGCCTGACTCCTGGGCCTGCTAGCTCCTCTTTCGCTTCTGGACTCAGGTTGAGCGAGTGGAGGCCTTTCGGGGATACTTCCAGAAGTCTGTTCTGCTCACCGTCTTCTTGGAGAAGCTGAGAAAGTTAATAGCCGGTAGATACTTGTTGAATGAAAATAAAACTAGGAAACAGAATCCTAGAAGAAATGCTTGAACATGTTCATCTAATGAGCCTCTCTTTGGGTCAATTTCCACTCACCTTCTTGGTAAGGTTGACACCTGAAGTGGAGAATAGAGGGTGATGGGTAATGGAGGGAAAAATGCCAGTCAGAGCGACTGTGCATACAGTGTGCGATTGCATGGCTGTGGTGTTCATGGGTGGGAGTCTCTGAAAGAGGAGTGTTGAGAGGTCACAGGCATGCCCTACCAGCACGTGCAGGAGGCTGAGGGATGCTGGTCCCCAGCAAATGGGGCAGATGCAGCTGGCCGCCCTCCCTTCCATTCGGAGCAACTGTGCTCATCAAAACTGTGCCGATGCTACAAAGCCTGTTCTTGCGGCCTGTGTTCCCCCTGGTTTCAGAAACAATACATTCAGGACATCCCAGTTGGCAGGTAAGATCCTCAGTCCAAATGCCAAAATGCTGTTCCCTCTTGACAGGTTTGTCCACAGTTCTTGAAAGAAGGAAGGTTTTTCAGATGCCAAAAACTGCCTGCAAACTGTGCCATGGGACTCTGCCCTCTTAATCCCAGCAAAACAGAGGTTTCTTTTTAAAAGAGGAAGCACATTTGGAGTTTTGTGCTGGAGGATGCAGAATGATGTATTGATCAACTCAGACAAAAAGGGGAATTATCGGGCTTAGAAACGTCGCTTCTGTCCAATCTAAGGAGATAGGCAAATGAGCCTTGAGATCTATGGAAATGGTTCCAGTTCCAATCAGCTTCCTCTTTGGGAGAGGAATGTGTGTGTGTGTGTGTGTGTGTGTGTGTGTGTGTGTGTGTCTGTGTGTGTGTATACACATATATTTAACTAACCTTAATCTCAACCCCAGATGTGAGGGAAGAAAAACATGTTGCAGAAATTGCTACGATGAAAGCTATATCATCAATTTAACTATTATCTCAAATAAAATTCATCTCCAAATAGTTCCCTGCCACATTGTGAGTACAAAAATACACGTCTTCATTTAGAGAATGTCCTCTTCCCCTGCCCCATTTTTTAACATCAGGCGTGTGTATTAGGGCAATGCCACTGTGCCAGCTCACAGTCTATTGCTCTCCACAAGCTTTGTAAGCCATTGTTTGGGATTCAGAACACACTGTCCCTCAGAAACAAGGTTGGGCTCCCAGCTCAATTCCTGAATGCAAATTTATCCCCAAATATAGAGAATTTGCGACAAGTTTCTGGAAATGGACAGAAAGAACTGTTATCATTTTGTTTAACAGCACTCACTGAAGAATACACTTGACAGTGAACTCTAATACTGCTTTTGAGAGCATTTTCAATACCTTCAAGAAATAATTTTTCGACTTCCACACCATTCCTTTCTTGATCTGCACACTAGCCACCTATCCTCAGTGTTTCATCTCCTGCCTCTCTCTCACACAGTACTCTATGTTGGAGTCCCAGAAAATTATTTGCATATACTCTTCTACTTGTGGTTTCTTTTACCTGGAATGTCTCCCTCCACTTCTGGTTCCTGGCAACTTCTTCATTAGTTCAAAGATTAACACAGTTAAAACTCCTATGTAATGTCTCAGTCAAACTCCCACCTCTCTCCTCCCTTAGCCACAAACCCCCCATGAGAGAATTTTGGACACAACTTCAGGTAGTTTCTTCATGTGCCTTCCACATTGCCAGGTGCTCAAGTTTAACATCTTTCCCCTAGGAAATGTTAGCAATTTTCCTCCCACCTCTCTGTAAAACCTTGTAAGTACCACCATGTATTTCATTCAACACATTATATTATAGTATTTGATTTACATGTTGCCCCCTTTCCTAGGCTGAAAACTCCTTAAAGATAGGGATTTCCTCAGAACTTATTATAGTGCCTGTAACATCCTATATAATAAAGAGGTAATATGCAAATTGACTCTCACACCTTCACAAGGTGGCTGCCTACTACCAGGCCACCAGGGAGGTTAGTGAGGGACGACCAAACAACTGAACAGCAGGCTGCATGGGGTGACCAGGCTGGTGGGGGGGGG
The DNA here is from genome assembly GCA_004026665.1 of Murina feae. Classification (NCBI taxonomy): domain Eukaryota; kingdom Metazoa; phylum Chordata; class Mammalia; order Chiroptera; family Vespertilionidae; genus Murina; species Murina feae. The sequence goes on from PVJC01014467.1 coordinate 18,401, forward strand.
CAGTTGGGGGCTATTAGGCTGGTAGGAGGGGCAGTAAGAGGTGACTAGACCAGCAGAGGGGAGCAGTTGGGCATGACCAGGCTGGCAGGGGAGGACAGTAAGGGGCAACCAGGCAGGCATGTAGAGTGGTTAGGGGCAATCAGGCAGACAGTTAGGTGAGCAGTTAGGAGCCAGGGGTCCTGGATTGTGAGAGGGATGTCAGACTGCTGGTTTATGCCAAATTCCGCAGGCATATCTATACTAATAAAAGAGCAATATGCTAATTAGACCAGACATCCTTCCAGACAAAGCCATGGTAACAGAGGCCAAGGCAGAGGTGGGTAGGGATGACCAGGCTGGCAGGGGTGAGCAGTTAAGTGCCACCAGGCCAGCAGGGGAGGGCAATTAGGGGCAACCAGGCAGGCAAGTTGAGTGTTTAGGGGTGATTAGGCAGGCAGGCAGGTAAGAAGTTAGGAGCCCGGGGTCCCAGAATGGAGAGGCACAGGCTGGACTGAGGGACCCCCTCTCCCCCATGCACGAATTCCGTGTACCTGGCCTCTAGTAGTAAATAAGTAATCGAAGAATGGATGGATAGATGATTAGATGGATGTTTTTGGATGGATGAATATGTGATTGGATGGATAGATCAATGAATGGAGGAATGACTGGATGGATGATGGATGGATGGAGTGAGTGAGTGATTGTTGTAAAAAAAGTTGGTTTCTTTACAGAAAAGTGAAAAAATATATAGAAATTTCTATGGAATTCTGAATGGGAATTTTAAGTGCATGCTATTGTTGGAATATTAACATTATTACTGTTTCCACTGTTATGTGAGCGTAGAATTTTGAGTAGTAGGAAGAAGATTGACTTTATAGTAAGAACATCTGGGTTTTAACTCTATCTCTCTACTTTGCAGTGATACGGTCAAAGGAAAGGTACTTACCTCTCTATTTTGCTTTTCTTCATCTGTAGGATAAGAGTTATATGTACCTTTGAGGAGTTGTTGTAAGGATAAAATGATAATCCATTTAAAAGATCTAACCTAGTGCTTAGCTCATACAAGGCAGAAGATCAGTGATAGTAAACTATTTATCTAAATCTGAAATGCCCGACTTTGAGACCAGAGAAAGGTGGGCCCCTTCTGTCCAGCCCTGGACTCACTCCCATTGTAATTTGCTCTCTTCATTTTGATACAGCATGTCAGTAGCATGGTTACCTTTTATCACCCACTTCCCATGTTGCTTGGGTGATAAAAATAAAATAAAATAAACTTAGAAGTGTGAAAGAAAAAAAGAGGGTTCCAGAGTTTTGTAGGTAAATATAATAAACAAATTTCCCAGAGTAGAATTAAGTAAGCTGTGAAGGAGAAAGAGGGAACATTGGACATACAAGGAAAAAAAGAAAATAAAAGAAAACAGGAACAGATTATGAGAAAGCTGGTTAGTGGCAGGTAGTGGCAAAGGGAAAGGAAGAGAAGAAAACTCATATTGTTGGGAAATTGCACTCCCAGCATTATAAAAGGAGCAACTGTTAATTTACGTATATATTGGCAAGTGCATGCCTGTGAACCTGTTACCCAAAAAGTGCCTTGTATAATTTTAAGCACTTCATATAAGTAATGATGATAGGAATATGTTCCTAACTAATGCTTAATATCCCATGTACCAGGTGCCAGGCACTGTTCTGAGCTCTTCCCACATATTAACTCATTTTGTTCTCACGACAACCCTGTAAAGATACACAGAATCTTTATTTTACTGATAGGGGCAGAGGGCACACAACTTGTCACATCACTGAGACGTGTGGGAGCCAGTGTCTGAGCCCCGCAGTCTGGCCCCAGAGTCTGCACACTTCACACGTCCACTGATGCGGGTGTCCCCACAGCACTGTAAAGGCCATTTTGATGAGCGTCTCTATGGATATAATTTACAAAGTAGAATTTTAATGCCTTAAAAGTTAGAATGGTGGAATTTAATGGTGTGGAGGGACACTTCATTCATTATACCCATACCAGCCTCGCTGGGAGTGTATAGGGAAAGTCAGCCTCAGGGTCACTAGTCAGCATCTCTGGGGACAGAGATATCAGCTGCAGACATAGCACTGAGGGGGCATTAGGACATCATTTTTTGTTTCAGATAAAGTCCATGGAATTCTAAAAAAGTTATTCCTGAAGTTTAGACTTTATTATGTTGACACTCCAATAGTTTTTCAAATATGAAAATAGAGACGGTTGTACTTTGTTTTTTGAAAAAGAATCATAAATTATTTCCCCTTTTTAAAAAAGCAAAAAAACAAACGAACAAAACCCAATGGCAATCTTTGAGCACTTTGCTCATGTTTCCTAGATCGGGTGCGACACATCCGTTTGTTCTAAAATAATTACTCTTATGCTTCCCCTGAGCTACACTCCTCCCAATTTGTTCTGAGCAAACTGATTGCATTTCTCCTATCAAAAAGAGAGGCATGTGTAAATAGTTGGCACATTTCACACATTCTGATCTGAGGAGGTATTAGGCAACCAGAAAGAATGTTAATTCTCCCCTCTTCTACCTGTTTGAATTATTACAAGCATTTCTATAATTAATATAATCACTATGCAAGTGCTACAAAGTTATCTTACTCTCTGGCTATTTTAGGCATTCCTATTTTAAGCCATTTGCATGCCTCACTGACATTCAAGGGCATGGCTTTTGAATGAACAGGTAGGTAGACTTACTGGAGAGGTTGCCAGAAGTTGGGCCTGCCTCCAGTACATCCCCTCAATGACCCTCCTTTGACTGTGGAGAACAGGAAAAAATAGTATTTGACACCAAAAATCATAGATATTAGGAGCCACTAGGAGCCCCATTCTCCTCCCCCTTGGATGGCAGTGGAGGGAGAGGAAGGAAAGGAGGGATAGGAGGTAGTAATTGGATTGGCTAGGTCTTTGTCTCCACTTTTTTCTCATTACAGCCTGGCTGGAGAACATCTTACCCAAAAGCCTGTTCATGTAAAATTCAATCCCTTTTGGAGCATTTCTGCATCTGTTCAGGTGTCCTGGAAATAAACATTAAATTAAATTAAATTTTAATTTCATTTAAACGCTGAATAAAGGGCTTTACATAAACTAACTAAAAAGAGCTTAATTATCCAAAAGTAGGTCAACTAGAATAAGGCCTTTTCAAGTACCCAAATTAATCCCATCATTTTTTTTTAAACCCTGCAAGTTCAATAAATGCCTATTAAAAATACAAAATTGAGTTAGATCTGCTCTTAAAGGAAGTTATATTTTTAATTATTAAACTGTTCCAAAATGTCAACAAAATACAGGCCACTAAATGATGTCCAGATTCTTAAAAGAAGGTTGAATTTTAAGCAAATGCTTCACTAGGCAAATGGATATTTTAAAAAACTGGCTTTAGGCCAACTAGCTCCCTGGCAGTGCTATTGTGAAGACGAGAATCAATGACTATAAATCTCCCCATCCAGTAACACATAGTGGGTACTCACTAATACGTTGTTGAATGAATGCTAAATAATTCTGTGCCAACTTAATCAAGCCAGCTCCTCTCTCTCCTTCAGCCCTGTTATACCTTGTCATGGGTTATCTCACACATTGCATGAAAATACTTCCTGGAAAGAAGAAACCCCTAGAATACAAATATCCTCAATTTCTAAGACTTGTTTCCTAATTTTTTGCAGAAAGGTAATATTTGAATTGTGATTGAGTTGCTCTAAGAATTAAATAAGATCATATTCATACATACAAGCATTCATTCTTTTAAAAATATTGACTGTATTTTCAATGCAGTGAGTATTGCTCTTATGCTTAGGAGATGTAGGTGAACAGGGAAGATGAGGGCTCTGCCTCTATAGGACTTACGTTCTCCCAAAAAACTGGAGTGCAAGTCCCACCTCTTCAGGGTAGGCAGCAAAGGCCTTGGGAAGAATAGCCAACTTGGAAATCAAACTGACACCTACTTGAGTCTAGGCTCCACATCTTGCCAGCTGAGTTTCCTGGGAAAAGTTTCTGAGCCCCAGTCCCTGTCTGTAAAATGGGTATAGTCATCCCTACCTTGCAGGGATTCTGTGAAGGTGAAATGAGCCAGCTTTTCTGACACATAGATCCTCACAAAATGGTAACCTTTTAATACCTCAATGAAAAAAATAAATCAAAAAAGAAGAATGTCTTGGAATAAGAAATATTGAGCAGCAATTACTCCCTCTGAGCCCATTCTACAAAAGAGTTCCTTTTCAATAATTTTGGAGGTGGCGTGCTGAAAGTGAGTGCTGAAAGTGAGTAGAGCATAAGAGAAGCATGATGTCTGGCTACATGTGGCAGATTGAACATACGTTCTTTGTCTACACTCCCTCCTCAAAACCCAGTAAAATGAAAAGAAAGGCAAAAATAAAACTACAAGAATAATAAAGATTAGAGTGGGGGATGGGTAGATGGGTAGATGGGTAGACAGGAGAAATGAGAAATGCCAAAATATGGTGGGAAGTTGGAAGATTGGGGGAAGACAGTTACAACCGAATTAGTCTACAATGTAGAAAAGTGAAAATTAACTACATGGAGTGTGGAGTCTGGAGAATACCTGTAAGAACAAACTCATTGGAGTGACTCACCCTAAGAAAGTTCTAGGAGAGGAGATAGGGTACTCCAAACCCCACAAGGCCAGGGGGCAGGGAAGGGCTGAACACGGAAGGATTGTTTGAAAGACTCTACAGGAGTAATCAGAACTCCAAGTTCACCCTCACCTTCTGGGCAGCCAAGAAGCTGGGCTAGGACCTTTCCATCATGGCAGAAGTCTGGAGAAGCTGAGCCAGAAATGTTGTGGTCTTGGAAACAGCTGAGGAGGAGGTTCAGACACTACCCTAAAATCAGGGGAACTAAGTGAAAATGTCTGCACTAAAAGACAAGGCTTTCTCCGTTACATTCCCAAACTCAGCTTCCAAAACACTGGCAGTTAGGGTTTTTGCACAGCCTCTCCCTACCCAACCACCACCACTGAGAGAAGAGATGGGAGGATTCCTCTGTGTTGAAAAAGACCTGCCAACAGTGAAGATCTGCAAATACTGATGTAAAGATCCCCTACAAGAATCTGGGCCTCTATCAGATTCATCACAGTGAGGCCTACAAAAAGCCAGCCCCACAGTGCAGGGCTTACAATCTGATGTCTGGTGCCGCTACCTTAAATAGAAACAAAGGATCATCAGACAATAGAGAAAGCTGTGGCATGAAAGACAGATACCTACACAGATGAGTGGGGAAAATGAGCTCCAAGGCATCAGAGACAACTCATGGGACAGAATTGCATCTAAAGTATACAATGATTATTCTATGAGATACAATGGGAAAAATAAAAATTAAAAATACTAAAAGCCCAGCCAGAGAGGCTCAGCGGTTGAGTGTTGATCTATGAACCATGGAGGTCATGGTTCGATTCCCAGTCAGGGCACATGCCTAGGTTGCAGACTCAGTCCCCAGTGTAGGGTGTGCAGGAGGCAGCTGATCAATGATTCTCTCTCATCATTGATGTTTCTATCTCTCTCTCCCTCTCCCTTCCTCTCTGAAATCAATAAAAATATATTTTAAGAACAAAAATAGAATAAAATATAGAAGGAATATTCTGAAAGCAAAAACAACCTATAGAAGGCTCAGAAAACACAGCTAAGGAAATCTGTCAGAACCAAGTAGGAAACAGGACAGAGTCAGTTTCACTCCAAAAATTAGATGACCAGGCCGATAGATCAAATGTCTAAATAATAAAAATTCTAGAAAGAGCCCTAACTGGTTTGGCTCAGTGAATAGAGCATCGGCCTGCAGACTCAAGGGTCCTAGGTTCGATTCCGGTCAAGGGCATGTACCTTGGTTGTGGGCACATCCTCAGTGGGAGGTGTGCAGGAGGCAGCTGATCGATGTTTCTCTCTCATCAATGTCTCTAACTCTCTATCCCTCTCTCTCTCTGTAAAAAATTAATAAAATATATATTTTTTTAAAATGCTAGAAAGAAAGAGCTGAAAAAACAAAATGAAAGAAATCAATGAAATAATATATAAAATTTCCCAGAAGTGAAAGGCATGAGTTTCCTGATTAGAAAGACCCACCTAGCACCCAGCATAGAGAATAAGGCACATCATTGTGAAATTTCAGAACACTGGAATGAATAGAATATCCTCAAAGCTGCCAGAAAGAAAGGAAGGTCACATAAAGCCCCAGGGGTCTGGGTGCACTGACTTCTCAGCAGGAACATTGGAAGCCAGGAAGCAGTAACTTCCATATTCTGATTTCTGACCTAGAAACTAGGGTGGGGGTGGATGACACCTGTGTAAGAGATCAAAACACATGTACAACTTACACCCCTTCTCAGCAAGCTCTGGGAAGATGTGCTCCACCAAAATGAGGGATGAAGAAGGTGCAACCAACCCAGAATGGGGCTCCAGAGAGAACAGCTCCAAAAGGGATAGAAATGAAACTGATCAATGGATGGATGGGTTCTACCATGTTGCAGGGTGTTTTATATTCTGTCAGAAAGTTTTGAGCAGAATGAAGGACATGTACACAGAAAAGGAAGCAATTAGAAAAGAAAACTCTCAGAAAGAGCAGGTCTTTGATGCCTAATGCAGGACTTCTCCAAAGTTCTGACCTTGAACTTCCCAGAACTATCCTTCCTAGCCCTTCTTCTCCATTGGGTCATATCATCCCTGGAGCTGCCTCTTATCCTTCACCAGCTTCTGCTCCAGCAATTCTAGTTTTTGCTTCTCAGAGGACCCAAACTAACATGACCATCATACCAGGAGGATCAAAGAAGGAAAAATGGGGTGGGTAGGAGGGCCAGGATGGAATGGTAAATCATTATCTTTCATTTTAGAAAGCCAATAATGATATCTACATGTCCATAATGGGGAGAGGGAGGGAGCATAAGAAATAGTAGGATAAGCACATGATTTAGAAGTGAGGAAGACAGCCCTGGCTGATTTGGCTCAGTTAGAGTTCCGGCCTGCAGACTGAAGTGAGCCAGGTTCAATTATGGTCAAGGTCACATACCCGGGTTGTGGGGTCTATCCCCAGTGTGGGGAATGCAGGAGGCAGCCAATCAATGATTATCTCTCATCATTGATGTTTCTCTCTTTCTCACCCTTTCCTTTCCTCTCTGAATTCAATAAAAATATATACTTCTTAAAAAAGAAATGAGGAAGACAGTGCCACAAACAAACAAAAGTACTAAAAGAGCTAAGAGTAGTTGTGTCACAGAAGGAAGATGAAGAAGAAACTGTGTGTGAGGGAGGAGGAGAGTAATGCCTTGAGTACTATTTGACATCAGAATTTTTGCTTATTAAGTTCTGCCTAAATAAAGTATGATAAAAATCATAAAACTATAGATATGCTTTTTATCAAACATAGATATATAAAACTTTGATGTACATACTAGTGTATTTTAAATATATATATATATATATATATATATATATATATATATATATATATATTATACTTCATTGATTTTTCACAGAGAGGAAGAGAGAGGAATAGAGAGTTAGAAATATCTATCAGCTGCCTCCTTCACACTCCCCACTGGGGATGTGCCTGTAACTAAGGTACATGCCCTTGACCAGAATCAAACCTGGGACCCTTGAATCCACATGCCAACGCTTTATCCACTGAGCCAAGCCGGTCAGGGCAAATATATTTATTTTTAAATTTTTTATTGAATTTATTGGGGTGATATTAAAAATATATAGGTTTCAGATACAATTCTATAATATATCTTCTGTATATCATATCATATCATATCATATCATATCATATCATATGTTCACCACCCTAAGTCAAACATCTTTAAATATATATTTTAAATCATATAAGGATATATATCAAACATAGACAAATACCTTTAAATGTATACACACACACACACACACACACACACACACTAGAGGCCTAGTGCACAAAAATTTGTGCACTCAGGAGAGGTGGGGTCCCTCTGCCCACCCTGTGCCCTCTCATAGTCTGGAACTCCTTGGAGGATGTCCACCTGCTGGCATGCTGGCCAGCCTGGTGAGGGGCTGATAGCTGTTTGCAGGCTGGCCAAGCCTCCCCAGCGGGGGACCTCACCCCATGAGGGTGTGGCCAGCCTGGGTGAGGGACTGAGGGCCATTTTCAGGCTGCCCACAGCTCCCATTGACCCAACGTCCCAGCGAGGCTGGCTGGAATCAGGTTTCTGGGGTTTATTTATCATCTATAATTGAAACCTTGAGCAGAGGCCTAGGCAGGCAACGGAAGCCTCCTGTTTGCTTCAGTTCCATGGCTTCTATAATTGAAACATTGTTGCTTGAGCAGAGGCCCACTGGCCTAGTCAGGCAGTTGCAACAGAAGTCTCCTGTTTACTCTAGCTCCGTGGCTACCGGCCTCCAACTTGGCTGGGTTAATTTGCATACAGCTGCTCTGATGGGCTGGGAGGTGTGGCTTGGTTGGTGGGCATGGTTTACGTGTCTTAGAGTTACAATCAATTTGCATATTACTCTTATTAGATTATATATATACATATTTTAAAATATTTTATCTGCTTTAAATATCTATTTTAAAAAATATATGTAAGTGCATATATAATATATATACTTAAAGGTGTTTGGTCAAGATTGTGGAGAAGAGTCAGACATGGTGCCTTTTCCGTGGGTGCCCCTCCCTGGAATCTACAACCCAAGGCTGGCCCTCCTCCCAGCTCCCCTCTCTGGGTCCTTAGAACCTAGTACAGCCTCGGCTTCAAAACAGCTCATTTTTCTGCAGGGAGGACACAGCTAGAGTTGTATCCAGGAAGCACCAGCAGACAGGGAATGCCCAAAAAGATCCAAACTGACTGCTTCCCAGCTTTATCCAGGGACCCCCATTCCACGAGGCTTTCTGTGTTCACTTCTTCCTTATTCTGAGATATCATCAGCAGCTGGTTAAGCTAGGCCAGAACTTTCCTCCCGCATGACTGACTGGGCTGAATAAAGATGAGGCGACATTTAGAAGAAAGAGATAATTGCAGAGCAGCTCTGTCCTCCTCCTCATCCCCCACTCTACTGGCAGCTGTGGCTGCTATCCTGCAGCCCCCAGGGCCCTGCGACAGCTGCCACCCAGGCCCCCTGGACTCCTGCCATATACCTTCCCCCCAGGGAGCTCGGCCGGGTGGAATGCAGACAGACACACTGTGGGGAGGCAAGTGTGTGTGTGTATATACATTTGTACACACTCACATCATTACCTTACATAATCATAGCTCTTCCCTATGTGGTCAGAAGCATGTGAAAGTACCTGGGTCTCATACTGGGCTGTCTTCATCTACATCTAGTCTTGGAATAGAGGAGACAACACAGGAAACACTGAGTTGTTTGGAGGGGAAATTATTCTCTCTACATATTTTTTTAATGTGCAGTAAACAGTGGGTACCAGGATGAACCATGAACTCCAAAATGCCCATTAACCTGTGGGTTAACTACATTTTTTAAAGAATGGCAGTACCAACTCAGGCCAGGGGACAAAAGTCATTCCAATTGCAAATATAGGAGCCTGCAGATTTTCCATTATAAGAACCAATAAGCAGACTATTTTTATTATTTTTCCATTATATAAAAGTAATCCACTTTGCCATAGTTGGTTTGGCTCAGTGGATAGAGTGTCAGCCTGTGGACTAAAGAGTCCTGGATTGATTCTGGTCAAGGGCATATGCTCAGGTTGTGGGCTGGATCCCCAGTGGGCAGTGTGCAGGAGGCAGCTGATCAATGATTCTCTCTCATCATTGATATTTCTATCTCTCTCTCCCTCTCCCTTCCTCTCTGAAACCAATAAAAAACGATATTTTTTAAAAATAAAAGTAATCCACATTCAATTGTATAAAATTAAAAATTGGAAACAGGTGCAAAAGGGCCATAATTGTGCAACACAGGGGCACCCACTATTTGTTGTGTTTTCTTTCAGTCTTTTTCCTCAGTCTTTTCCAGAGTTTTGAAATTTTTTTCATTTCATGGACAATTTCATACACTTTTTCCAATTAAAATTTCATCAAATGCACTTCCTCATACTATTAAAAAAAACTATAAGCATCTTTTTTTCTAAGACCGTGTAATACTCCACTTCATGGTGTTGCGTAATTTGCCCAATCATTCTTCTTTGTTAGGATTTTAAAATTATTTCAAGATTTTCAAATTACAGTGTTGTGATGAACTCTTAGCATATAAATTTGTCCTCATTTCAGATGATTTCTTCAGAATAGATTCCCAGAAATGGAGCTGCTCAGTCAAATGTTATGAACATTTTTAAGGCTAAAGAAATAGTTTTAGACAGATTGTGAAATTTTTGATTTAATGTTTAATAATATTCAGATTTCATAGACCAAAATGTATAAACCATCAAGTGCATGCCCATGGTCCAGCTTAAGAAAGCATATTATTTCTACATCTAAAGCCACTCCGCACCTCTTACGTATCACATCTCCCTCCCTCCTCTTCAGAGGTACCTGTTGTTCTGAATTTGTATTGTCACAGATTTTTTAAGGAACAGAACTTCAAGAATATAGTCTTTTGTTAGAGAACAAGAGAGAGGAAGATTGAGAGATAGAGAGGAAAGGGAGAAGAGGAAGATGGAGAGAGAGGGAGGGAGAGAGAGAGAGAGAGGGAGAGAGAGAGAGAGAGAGAGAGAGAGAGAGAGAGAGAGAGAGAGAGACTTGTTTGGCCTAAACCATAAGGCCCTAGAGTAATGTTCTCAGGAAATAGGAGGCAAAATCAAGCAGCTCTGTGTCTGATCTACCCTGTACATTTGGGATGCCCATAGGAGAAAGGCCATTCACTCACAGGAGCATATGGGACGCTACTTCCTCCCCCACCACCCACCCTTCTCCATAATTTCAGACATAATTGTTGAGCAGCATAGTCAGGCCTTCGGTAGGGCAGCCTGCACTTGAATCCAGCCTCTCTGGCCTTAGAAAAGTCGCCTAATCATTTCTAAAGTCCCTGGAACATGAGGATGAAGCTAATTTTGTGGCACGGTTAAGTGAGAGAGGCACCTAGACCCTACTAAGTATATAAGACTACTTTATAGTGTGGCGCCTGGTGTTTAGGGGGCCCAAGGAAAGCCAGTTCCCAGAGCGGTATCCAGTGAACCCTTTACAAGTTTTGCTGAGGGCCTGATATTGACATTATACTTGTTGTTTTTCAAAAAGCAGTGAGAAACTGTTTCTCCTCCTTTCCACAATTTTTCTTGGGTTCCAAGATGTCAGGGTAGGGTTTCATATAGGTCATTTCAGCAGAGGTTTTCCCCCCTTTCTTTACTTTTCAACTGAAAAGTGAGATGGCCTGAACATGCATCATATCGACAACCCTGAACTTACTCTTCTTATGTTCTCACCATTTGAGCAAAGAGGCTCCAACCAGTGCAAAGTTCAAAACAACTAATGAAGGTTGTCTGAGTCTGGATTATGGGTTTGGCAGCCTATGATGAGCAACTGTCTCAGATTCTTTCTCTTATTACCTGAACCTCTGTGTGCTTACATGGGCGAGAGCTTGGAGGAGTTGTGTGTTAGGGTTAAAGTTTAGCTCTAGAAGAATCCATAATAATCTAGTGCTTGTCAATGGTGGTTAACTTTCTTGCATCAGGGACATCTTTTTAACATGATTCTCTCCTAAAGAATATGTCCATCTTCTAAAAAATGCACAAATGTACATTCACATAAAATATTTACAAACATCAAGGGATCTGAGATCTACCCAAAGCCAATTCATGCATCCTCCACTAAGAAATACTGATCTTGTTAGGGGACAGAGATCCAGGGACATGCCATCTAAAGGACATGATCACTCCACTGTTTAACAGTAGGGGCAGCACTACAACCCAAGTGTCCTATTGCCCAATCAGCTATGCCCCTGCCTCCTTTCCACCTGCTGTTAGAGGCAGCATGCTGTCCTGAGAGCCTGCAGCGAGGTCCAAGGTCAGATTTCAGGTCTGGCCATGAGTACAGGATCCTAGCCTTGCCCAGTCTCTGATGCCATCAGAATGAGCTGAAGTCCCAGAGCACTTTCTCCTTCTTTCTCCTCAAGGTGGTGTGGGGCACCAGAAACAATTCCTTAAGAAGCCTGTCCCTCATGCCTTCTTAAGATGTGTAGGGCAATGGTGTGGGGTCAGTGGTCCAGTGTGATCCTTCCCCCACTACTGAAACTGCCAGTGTGGTCGGGGTCAAGGGCTCCTGAAGCCCTGAAAAACCCAAGGGGGTAGGAACAAATATTTAGAATCTGCTAGCACATTCCCAGCAAGTAAGTGTTCTAATCACTGCTCCTATCTTTGGTGTCCACACCCCCACCCCTCTTTCTTTCTGGGAGTGTTTTAGACCTTTTCCAGACTCCTTTGGGATATGCACACTTCCTGCCACATGGGCACATTGTCCCCTCCAGCCCCTGAAATGCCTGATAACATTCATCGGCAAGGTGACTTGCTATTCCTGAGTGGTTGCCTGAGTCTGTATTAAGTCAGTGGTAATGCTTTCTCTGAATGTCTGTATTAGTATTTAAAATTATTTTATCTTGGGTCTGCTTTTCAGGCAGAATGTTCCTTCATTTCCTGCTTTGTGTGCATGTGTGCATGTAATTTGTGTGTGTGTGTGTGTGTGTGTGTGTGTGTGTGTGTGTGTGTGTGTGTTTATTCCTCTGTTGTTTACAACCCTCCCAGTTGGGGATCATTTGTAAATTTAGTTAATGAGCATTTAACACATTCCCTTTGATGAAGCTGTTAAAGCTGGCATGCCACCAGACACCTCCTCTCTCCCAAGCGTTTGTGTTTACCTATTCCTAACTACTTAGTTATGGTTTCTTGTTTGTTGGCACGATATCAAAACAACCTTTAGACCCCTGGGAGTGAGGGTGGGGTGGGGGTGAGGGCGGATGGGAGCAGGCTTCAATTTGGTAAGAAAATGCTTAAATCTGTATTCAAAGCAATTCTATGTTGCTGGTGGGCTTTCATTTTCCCTGAGCAAAATATGCTGCAGACAGAACAAACATTTTATGATCACCCTAGCTGGTCATGCATGTGGCAGCGGCATAAGCTATAGCTGTGGGCTTTTGCAAGAACAAATACCAAACTCAAAACCGGCGGGCTCCAGCTGTCAGTCTTCCTGGGTTTAATTATAACTCCAGCTTTGAAGAGGGCATGTGTGTCAAGTGTGCTTTTTCAATCACTTAGAGCAAAAAAGTGGCAGAGCATCCCTGGGATTTGCCTATGAGATGAGCCCTCATCACCGGCCCCTAGAGTAGAGAATCATGGGAGCACACTCAACCCTGTCACCGTCACAGAAACACAGTCTGTCCCCATATGATGTATTTTAAAAGAAACCACACACAGATGTCTCCAAAATCAATTCTTTAAAATGGATTCCAATTAAAAATATAATTTTTAATTGGGATGAATTGAATGATATATATTCATCTCTCAGCTTAGAAAAATCCTTCCAAAGCTTTGTTTTTTATTTACCCTGTGTGCATCCCTCACTCACCTTTCCCTGAATTCAGGAATGATATTTTAGTCCTACAATTTTATACCGCTCAGCAAATCCCATATCCCATGTCAACCCTAGAGCTGACACAGACATACTAGTACACAGAATACACACACACACACCAGATCAGGGCCAGCAGAAATAAGGCCTGGTAGCAATTAGATCGAGATTTCTAACCTGGTTCTCAGCAGCTGGCCCGGAGTCTGTGCTTCTAAATGTGAGCACAGCATGTTGCCCAAATTATTTACATCAAAACTCTGGCTACCAAGGGAAGCAGGGGCCAGAGCGATTGCCCCTTCTGGCCTCTAGAGTTTAGATTACTGGAGAGGCAGTTACCTGGAGGCAGCTGAATCTCACACGTTGTGCAATTTTTCTCTTTTACTGTTGGAGGAATAAACAAGACAAGGTCAGTTTTAAAGGATTGTTTGGGTTGATTCCACCCCAGGTCACCTGGCATGATCCATAATTTCAGAGGCATTTCAGACTTTGAATAGCAGACAAGAAAAGAGGAGGGAGGGAACCACCGATGTTGACTCAAGGAGGGGAAGGATGGCTGACCCTGAGCAAACATGACCATTGGTCCATTCATGTGTAAAGGTGTGATCCCACCCAATCCTACCTGGTTTCCAATGTCTCACAGTCTTAAGCCCAGAGCCTCTCACCTCATTTTTGTCACTGTTTTCCTTCCTGTTGACTTCAGGGTAAAAGGCAGTGAAGTGGGTAGAGTCACCAGGCCTGTCTGGTGGATTTGTCTGGGTGGGGCTCCCGGGGAGGTCACAGCAGCCAGTGGTAGCCTTTGCCATTGTCCAGAATAAGCTTAAAGAGAGGCTGTTAGACAAAGGTTTCTTTTGAAGCCTGGTTATCTTTAGAGACCGAGGTCGGTGTTACTGATAGGGCTGTCGGATTTGAAATGCATTTGAGAAATAGGAACCTAAAAACAAGCACAATGAGTATTGCATGTTGGGGAAAGGGAGTAGGATCCATAACCAGAGACTGATTTGATTCCTATCCTGCTGACATACACTCCTTATACAACAACTCTGAATGAAATGAAAGCCACAGCTTCTGGGGGGAACTTGTATGTTTCTGTGCAATGTTCAGTTTCTATCTGTGATTACAAGCAACACCCTTAGATTTGTAGTCTCTGATTCCAAGATATGCGGCAAGTTAAGACCTCTCCCAGTTAAGAATTGGGAATTAATTTAAAAGTTATTATTACAGATTCTAAGATATTTGTATAAAAGAAAAGGCGTCTTATTTTTCAGACTTCCTTTTTTCTTGTATTATCTTCTCCCCTACCATTCCTGACATTGTCCTTTCATTCTACTTGTGATGTCAGAGCCAATGGCCCAGAAATGACCATCGTATCACCACTGCTTGTAGAAAAACGGGGTAACTATCTTTTTTTTGTGGTGTTTTGTGGTGTTAACTTTATTGGTGTTTTTAGAATATTGTTTGATTCATGTTCTCTCAAATATTTCTCATGTTGAAGAGTGAATATCTTAAAATCCCTGGTGACTGTGAGGTCACTTTTTTGGCCCTCACATAACTGGCCTCACTGGGAAATCTTCAGAATATCTTAATGTGAGTGTTCTGACCCAAGTGGAGCCAAGTCACTGGGAGGATTAGCTTCCCAAACTTTAAGCAGGATGGTATCACACGGGGCAGTGGGGAGGGGGGAGACACCACCTGTCATTTTCAGTGTCTTTTACATATTGAATAAACCTGAATTTCTGCAACTTAAGAGCCTTAAAAGGTTTTCAAAGATTGGTCTATTTTTTTTCTCTAGAAGTTCAAGATAGTTTAAGTCCTGCTTAGTAAAATTCAGATTGCATCAGGAAAGGGGGAAAATGTCTCACTTTATGGAGCCTCTTGATATGGCTGCGAGCCAGTGAGTTTCTCCTGTGGCCTGTTTCATCTTGCATTCTTCTCACTCGTTTGAATTATGACCTGACTGGGCCAAGGCTACTGAGATTTCTCAATCCAGAACAACTAGTAAGCATGGGAAGTTCGGTTCTCATTCAATAAACTAGGAAGCAAGAGATCCCAGTAAAGGTGTCAAAAATGATCCTCTTTCATACTCTTTTTAATTCTCATTTTTTAAAAAAAATATTTTTATTGATTTAAGAGAGGAAGGAAGAGAGAAACATCGATGATGAGAACCCTTGATCCGTTGCCTTCTGGACACCCACTACTGGGGATTAAGCTTACAACCCAGGCATGTGCCCTGACCGGGAATCAAACCGTGACCTCCTGGTTCATAAGTCAATGCTCAACCACTGAGCTACACTAGCCAGGCTTTAACTCTCCTTCTTTGTCAAAATAGGAAATATGGTATTTTTATTTCTATTTTAAGATGCAACCTTATTTCTACCTTAGGATGCAACTTATCCATACCTCTGTATTGCCTTTCTGGGCAGTTGAATTTAAATCCATTTTCTCCATTTCTAGAATGAAGGATGTTTTTGTGGTTAAAAGTTTTTCAAATAACAAGCATGCAGTTGAGGAAAATGTTGTAAGAGATAGAAAAGTAAAACTTATACTCAGTTTAAGGTTTTAAAAGAGCCACTTAATAGGTAGAATGTGTCACTGACATCATATTGATTCCCATTTCTTCTACTTACCTTCATCCTAGCACGTCCCCTTCTCCGAGCCATCTCTCCCAGATATGGGATCTCTGAGACCATTGTACCTGTGAGCATTTTACCTCTGCTTCACCAACTAGAGTGGGCATCTGTGATCGCCACTGCTGAGCTCTCTTCTCCCTTTTCTGGTAACAAGATCCAGGCCTCCTTTGCCGCCACTGATGCCTGCTATCAGTGTGCATAGTCGAGCAGGACTCTACCTCCAGCTCTAAGGTCGCCCTGCGGTGAAGGCCTGGCCATTCTTAAGAGCATCAGTTCCCACCACCCCTCTGCTTAGCTCAGGTAGGGGCCAAGCAGATCAGAGTTAATCTCAGGGGTTTTGCTGGAAGTGCTGAAAAATATGTACTTTCTCCTGTGGTTTCTGAGATGGTTGACTTAAGTCTGGAGCCACTGATGGCCATCTGCTCACCATGCAGAAAATGTCTGTTGAAGATTAAGCCAAACCAGGTAAAGAGATTAGGTGAAGAGAGACACATAACCACAGACAGCCCCGAGCACTTGGATCCACCACTGCTATTTCAGTTATGGGACCTAGTAGGTTCCCTTAGATTAAACCAATGTAAGTGGGGTCATTTACAACATGGAAATCCCGTACTCAGCTGGCAGCCCAGGCATAAGCTTTGCTCCAGCTGTGTTTAGTTTTATAAGACCTAGGATGGGTATCAGTATGGTATTAATAATTCCCCTTCCCTGTAGCTGTTTCATCCTCTTTCACATTAATGCCAGCCCCCTCCTATTCACAACATCAGAGCCCAGGAGTTAGCCACAGCAAGCCCTCGGCATCCACGATGTCCAAGGAGGAAGAATAGCACAGCTTCAGTAGCTGTTGAAAGAGCACTTGGGCATGTGTTTGGGTGAGGCACAGCGGGCTGGCAGGTGTGAGGGGCATGCCCACAACCCCAGAAGCAGTTATCCTAGGCTGGGGCTGGAAGAAGGAGAGGACATGGAAACTCTCACTTTTGAGGGAAAGCGTGCAAAACCCTAGGAGGTGCTAGTTGCTACGTGTGATGATGATAATGATGGTGATGGTGATGATGATGACGATGACAATGATGACACAGAGTAGAATCAGGGAACACTGTCCATACTGATACCTATCATAGGTCTTGAAAAACTAAATGTGATTGGGGGGGGAAAAACACACGAAAACTTGGCTTGACTGTGTACAAACCAATTATAGTCACTTATGTGGAATGTGTCCCATTTATGCCCAATTACCATTAGACGTACAATGATTATGTACTTCATTAGGTATGTGTCAGATTAATTTAATTTCTCAGATTGTATTTGATGGCATCTATAAACATTATATATATAATATATATATATATATATAAACATTATATATATATATGCTCTGGCTTCCCAATATTTTTATGACACGTACAAATTAGTCATTTGCCTACAACTTTTTAAAAACTTATAATGTCCTGGCCAGCATAGCTCAATGATTGAGTGTTGACCTATGAACCAGAAGGTCATGGTTAAATTCCCAGTCAGCGCACATGCCCAGGCTGTGGGCTCTAACCCCAGTAGGGGGCATGAAGGAGGCAGCTGATCAATGATTCTCTTTCATCATTGATGTTTCTATCTCTCTCTCCCTCTCACTTCCTCTCTGAAAACAATAAAAATATTTTTTAAATAAAACTTATAATATAGAAGTATTTCTACTTGAGGAAATGAAGGACCACCAATCTAAACTAATACAAACAAAATATTAAAATTAACCGTTTCTCCGAGACAGGGTAAGCCACGCCCACCAGCCAATCAGAGCGGCTGTATGCAAATTAGCCCAGCCAACATGGCGGCCGCCACTCACGGACCTGAGTAAACAGCCCTTTCCATTGCGGCAGGAGGGAAAGTGAAGCTGAGCCCCTCAGCTCAGCTCCGATTAAACTGCCTCTAGCGA
>PVJC01014468.1:0-36416 GCA_004026665.1 Murina feae
CAGGTGGCGGTTCAATATCTAAGGAAAAATCGCTTACTTACAAGTTACATGTCCTTGACAAAACCCTTAAACTGGTTGAACCTCTTTTATTCAGCATCAAAATGATGACTCCACTAGTATACCTCATGGGCTTGCTGTAAAGATCAATTAAGAGATTGTGTATATAGGGCTTTGTAAACGGTAAAGCAATGTGTGCATGCTCATTATTATTTTGAGTTCTAGTGTTAAAATAATTACCCCCCCTAGCCAGTTTGACTCAATGGTTAGAACATCTGAAGGATCAGTTGCAGATGTGATTCCAGTCAAGAACATGTATCTTGGTTGCAGGCTCAATCCCCCACCCCTGTTGGTCGGGGCATATGCTGGAGGCAACCAATTAATGTGTCTCTCTCACTGTGATGTTTCTCTCTGTGTGTCTCTCCCTCTCCCTTCCACTCTCTCTAAAAATCAATGGAAAAATATCCTTGTGTAAGGATTAACAAATAATAATAATAGCAATAATAATAATGATCACTATCTTTATCTCAAATTCACAAAGCAGGCAGCCAAGGCAATATTTTCAGGCTCAAGACTGAAGTATAAATCCCTTGTCCTGGCACAGAAAACTCCCCATAATATGGCCTCTTACTTCCTGTTTAGTCTCATTGTTTTTCCAGCCCTCACCACCATCAAACGGATACTCCAGTTGTATCCAAATAACATGTAGTTCCTTAAGTGAACTGAAGCATCATCTTCTCCATGAAGCTTTTCCTGACTCCACTCACCCAAGTGGCATAGACCATCTTCTCCTATGGGCTTTGTTTGCCTATGCAGAGGTTTACCAAGGCACCTCCATTAGATTTATCTGTTTACTTGTTTGTGTCCTCTACTAGACCAGGGCCCCTTTGTGAACTTCTATCCTTGAATTGTCCCAGTTTATTCCTGGACCTGCCCAATGTAACATTCAATATATGAAGGCAACACAATAGTTTTCATTTGCGATTACTTTGTATAGTCTGTACTTATACCAATACTAGAGGCCTGGTCACAAAAATGTGTGCACTTGGAGTTGGGGAGGGAGTCTCTCAGCCCAGCCTGTGCCCTCTAGCAATCTGGGTACCCTCGGGAGATGTCCACCTGCTGGCTTAGGCCCGCTCCCCAGGGGATCTGGTCTAAGCTGGCAGCCAAACATCCCTCTGGCAGCCTGGGAACCCTCAGAGGATGTCCACTTGCCAGCGGGGAGCAGGCCTAAGCTGCAGTTGGACATCCTTAGTACTGCTGAGGAGGTAGGAGAGGCTCCCACCACCACCATTGTGCTGGCAGCCATCAGCCTGGCTTGTGGCTGAGCAGAGCTCCTCCTGTAGGAGTGCACCGACCACCAGGGGGCAGCTCCTGCATTGGGTGTCTGTCCCCTGGTGGTCAGTGTGTGTCATAGTGACCAGTCATTCCCAGAGGTTTTACTGTTAGGGTCAATTTGCATATTATCCTTTTATTATATAGGATTAGAGGCCTGGTGCATGAAATTCGTGCACTCGGGGAGGGTGTGGGTCCCTCGGCCTGGCTTGCACCCTCTTGCAGTTCAGGAGCCCTTAGGGGATATCTGACTGATGTCTTAGACCCACTTGGACCTAAGCCGTCAGCTGGACATCATTAGCACTGCCACAGAGGCAGGAGAGACTCTGGCTTCTGGCTGAGCAGCACTCCCCCTGTGAGAGCACACTGACCACCAGCGGGCAGCTCCTGAGTTGAGCGTCTGCTCCCTGGTGGTCAGTGCACATCATAGCGACTAGTCATCCATCTATTTGGTCAATTTGCATATTAGCCTTTTATTATACAGGATGTTTACCAGTTTCTTGGCACATCATTGCTTGTTTAATTGCACTCTTTTTCCTAAGTTTAATTTCCTTGCTGAAGTTCATATTTTAGTAGGGCGTTGTCTTATTGTTTTGTGTTTAAGGTACATAACACCTTAGCATACAATATGTTGTCAAAAATAAATGTTAAATTCAAGAATAAACAGTAAACGCTCTCAGTCTTTATTTTTATGTCTGTTCTAGGTATTTTGTATTTCCATATATATTTTAGAATAAATTTGTTAGATTTTACAAAAAAGTTTGCTGAGGTTGTGTTTACAATTGCGTTGGATCATTAGATCAATTTGAGGAGACATGATATCCATGGGTATGGTATATCTGTATAATTATTTAGATCATATTTAATTTTTCTCTGCAATGCTTTTATAGTTTTAATATGGAGGACTGGCATTTTTTTGTTAAATTTATTTCTAAGTATTTTATATGGGTTTTGATTCTATTGTAAATGCTAGTTTTAATTTTTTTCATTTTCTAAGTGTTTATTGCTAGTATATTATGTATGGTCTGTTGTTATAATTTTGTATATTGGTTTTGTACCTGGGACTTTACTAAATTCATTTATTAGTTCTAATAAATTTTTTATATGCCTTAGAAGTTTTTGTGTACACAATCATGTTTTCTGTGAATGAAAAAATTTTTACTTCTATTCTTTTTTTAAATTTCAATTACTTGAAATTTTGCCCTCTAGAACCTAGAGGGCAGTATCAAATGGAAATGGACATTTTTGCCTTGTTACTGATCTTAGGGTTCAGCATTCATTATTTTACTAAGAATGGTATTTATTGTTGGTTTTGAATATATAGCCTTTATGAGACTATCTCTATTCTTGGTTTTCTGAGTTGTTTTAATTTTTAAATAATAAATTGGGATTGAATTTTACAAATGCTTTTTCTGAATTATTTAGATGATATTATTTTCCCCTTTATTCAGTTAGTGTGGTGAATTAAATTGATTAATTTTTTAATATAAACCAGCCTTTCATTCCCGGAATAAACCTTACTTCGTCATGAGATATTATTCTTTTTATATATTGCTGGAGTTGACTTGCTAAGTTTATTGAGACTTTATTTGCTAGATAATGTCTTTGTTTTTCTCTGCTTCAGAATGATAATTTAGTATGGAATTCAAGGTTAACATATTCCCCCTGAGGACATTGAAGATATTCACCTGTCATTTACATTCTATTTGTGATGATTCCATCCAAATATTATTTCTGTGAAGGCAATATCTACTTTTTTCCTCTATGGAAGCTACTAAGATTTTTTTTCCTCCTCTTCAGTGTCCTAAAATTTCATCAGAATGTGTCTGTGGGTAAATTTGTTTTTATTTATTCTGCTTAGGACTCAATGTGATTCTTCCATTTGAGGACTTGTATCTTATTTTAATCATTGCCCTTTATCACTTTATCACTTCAAATATTCTCTCTCTCTCTCTCTCTCTCTCTCTCTCTCTCTCTCTCTATATATATATATATATATATATATATATATATATATATATATATATTCTCCTCTTAAACCATCTATTAGATATATTGGTTGTTCTTATTCTGTTCTCTAAATTTCATAATGATGCTTTTTATTCCCTATTTCTTTATATCTCTGTCTTGCATTCTGGGTGATATCATTAGCTCTATCTTATAGCTCACTTTTTATTTCTTCAGTAGTGTCCTGTCTGCTATCTCATCCACTGAGGTTTTAAATTTAAAAATTACATTTTTAATTTTGAGAAGTTCTACCTGGTTATTTCTCAACTCTTCTTTTACCACTTTGCCCTGTTCTTTCACTATGGCTTATTTTTTTATCTATGTATTTATTTTAAGTATACTTACTTTATAATTTCTTTCAGATCATTCTATTATTTAAAGAATTTTAGAGTGCTAAATTTGTTGTTGTATCTACTTATTCTCCCCTTATGAAGATTTATTGTCTTTTGAAGTTTTTATTTTAGGGTGAAGTCATGTGTGGTGAAGGTTGTTTATTACAAACATGTCCTGCTTTGTGCAGGTATCATTGTATACTAGCTTAGTGCTTTCTTTTTCTCAAGGTCCTAGGGGTTTGGATGGTTCTAGACCAACTTTTATAACAATGTTTTCACTTGCATGTCCCATGCGAGTAGTATAAATCTTAACCCCATATCCATGAGACATGTGACCTGGGGATTTTGATTTTTCATGTGGGACATTTTTCTTCATCCAAATCTTAGGCTGATTTTAAGCTTTCTTACTTCTTTTATGGGATAATCATGTTTTTCCTAGTCTTTGGAGAAAGGGGATACATGAAGGTTCTGGGCTTAATGCAAAGAGCTCAGTTCTAACTCCTTTGCTTAACATGAACATCTCTCCTTGGACATGTCTCTTCTCTATGCTTGGGACCCAGAACCCAGGCTCTGGGACTTGTATCAGGTTCAGATTCCCTGAGGATTAGTTTATCTTTACTGCTCTGGCTTTACTATTTCTCTATATTTGGTGTGTTCAGAGTTATTTGATAAATAAACAAATACCCAGACCTTGGATTTAAAAGTGTGTGTTTTGTGGCCACATTTATTTCCTCTGTTAGATTTCTGAAACATTTCAAAATAAATTGCAGTAGTCATGGTGTCTTGCTCCCAATTATTCAGTTTGCATCTCCTAAAAATAAAGACATTCTCCTATATAACTATATCATTGTTATACTTAAGAAAATCAACTTATTATCAAGTAATGTTCACATTTTACAAATTGTTTGCAAACTACATTTTATAGCTGCTTTAAAAAAAAACCCAGATTCAAACAAGAATCACATGTTGCATTTTTGTTATATCTGTTTGTTCTGTTTTAATCTGGAATCATTCCTATGAAACTGACTTTTGGAAGAAACCAGGCTACTTGTGCTGTATATTGTCCAGTATTCTGGCTTTGTCTAATTATTTCTTTGTGATTGTTTAACTTTATTCTGTTTCTATATGTTCATAAATCGAAAGTCAGATTCAATGATTTGCTTTTTTTGCAAAAATATTTCATAAAGGATGCTGTGTCTTTCCTATTGTTTCACAATAGGAGGAACACAAGGTATAGTTGTCCCATTATTAGGGATCTGGGTTAAGATGATGATAGCCCAGTCTCTCTGTTGTAAAGTTATATTTTTTCCTCATTTGATAAGCAAGTAATCTCTGTGAAGTGTTGACTATCTATGTATTCAAAGCAGATTTTGGTTGTGTTTTATCCATGTTTCTAAGAAATTGTGGGAGGGATCCCATTAGCTTGGTAGTTTATGTTGGTGAGTTCCTGACCTGGGCAGACACAAGGTTGGGTACCTAGGGAATGCAGAGACAAAAGGGGCACAACCCTCACTAAGAGATCCCACAGTCAAGTTGGGGAAATGATACAAGGACGCCACAGATATTTCAGACCTCTGCTTCTCTGGCTGTAATGAATCACCTCCCTCCTTATAGAGAAAACCATAGTGCTGATCTTTGAGAAACTTGCTTTTCCTGTTTGGTTCAGCAAAGCTTTCCGGAGGCCCTTCTGTGTGCAGAGACTGTGTCTGGCCCTGGGAATAGGGATTTGAACAAAGCATGCCCCTTGCCCTCCCAGGGCTGGAGGTCTAATTGGAGAGACAGACACATAAACAGACAATTGCAGTCCAGCTTACCAAGTACTCAGGGAAAGAAGTAAACAATGTGCTGTGGGAGGTCAGAGGAGAGAGCAATTACCAAAGCCCTGCCACCAGAGGTGGACTGAGCCCTTCTTCCCCGAAAGCCCCTCACACTTTCCCTGGGCCTCCCTCCTACTACTTAGCGTTGATGTTTTATTACTGTGCACTTCTTAGCTGGAAAACTGAATAGAAATCAACTCAGGGTTTCCTATGGAACCTCGCACTTCCTGATATGCTCAGTAACACTTTCTTGGACCTTGCTACAGTCCAGCTTCTCCCCTCTCTTTAAGGGGGTGACCCGTGGAACACCTAACAGTATTCCAAATGCTGTTTGCCCAGTACAGAAAGTGCAGCCTTCTTTTGACTGAACAATCCATATCATCGATAACAAGGGAGTCAAAAAGTGCATCCGCTTTTGGGTGACCACCTTCCTTTGTGGCTTCATGTGAAACCGGCTGTGAACTGAGATCCTTCATTTGTTGTTGTGTGTTTGTTGTTCCTGTTGTTCTTTACATTTCAGCCACTGTAAATTACCCTCTTTGTAGCTGCTCCAGCCTTTACCCTCAAACCTCTGAAGGGATCTAATCCATTTCTGATTAAGAATTAAACATCTTCTACTCTGACCAGGTTCTGCTAATCCAAGGCAGTGTTTAATTTATTGCTTCATGTTTTTTATTGAATGACTGAGTGGGCAGACATTTCCATTCACTGAGGAGAATTTCCTGGAATTAGCAGTACAGTAAAGAAAAACCTTGGCATAAAAGCATTAAGGCAACTATAGTTAAAACATCAATTTCATCCATGTTATAAAAGCAAATGGTTAATCCCAGTTTGTAATTCATTTTAGCTTCTAATCAACTCTTCCTGTGAATAAAACATGTGACAGATATGATCTCCAAACTATTAATTCATAGTAAACGTTCACTTCTTTGAGGTATGTGCAATGTCTGCATCTGGAATTGGTCTCTTCTTATGGGTCCCAAACAGGCAAACTTGAGTACTTTCTCCTCAACTTAATCAGGGAATCGAAAGCTATTATTGCCCAAGCCAGTCTGGCTCAGTGGATAGAGCCTCGGTTTGCAGACCAAAGGATCCCGAGTTCTATTCCAGTCAAAGGCACATACCTCGGTTGCCATGCAGGAGGCAACCAATTGATGTGTTTCTCTCACATCGATGTTTCTCTCTGTCTTTCCCACTCTCCCTAAAAATCAATAAAAATATCTTCGAGTGAGGATTAACAAAAAAACACACCCACAAACACACAGACACTGGGACTGTGGGGGATTGCCCGGGTGGGAATGGCTGGGAGCGGGGGGGAGTCAACTGAGGAAAACAGGAGACATATGTAAAACTTTAGACAATAAATTTTAAAAACCCACAACCATCCAAACAGAACAAAAGCTATTATTTATGTTTCACAGGAAAAAAAAGGCATGCAAATATATATGGGCCTGTTGTTAACCTATAGGTCAATTAGCAAGCAAGAAAGAAAAAACCCTAGCAGAATCTTACAAGCTGAGTAATCTTCCTACAGTTTGTGCCAACTTCAACACAACACAAATGTTTGTTTAATAATAAAATGGGTACTTCTAGCAGTTCTCCTAACTGAAAAGACAGCACTTGAGTTGTTATGTTCTGTGCTGATTAGGGAATAAAATAAATGAAGCAAATGCTCTGATAATGCTTCTGACTTGACCACCTTCTCAACACATCTAGTATTAAGCACAGAGAGAGGGAAAGGTGGAGAACGAAGAGTGGCCCCTGAGAAAGACAAGTTCAGAAGCCATGTGGCTCAAGGTCTCCCTTTCCACTTGGATGCACACCCCTTTGCGTGGAGCAATCTTCAGGTCATTTTCAAGACTCCATCTGGGGATAATGGCTGCAGTTTTGAAGGTGGCCTCACTGTACTTGCTATGGGAGCTGCTGCTGAGCCAACGTGCAGCAGTAGTGGGTGCCAGGTTGTCATTGGAAACCAAGAAGTTTGAGGTGGTTTTTATACATGGGTCGGGCCCAGGTGTTCTGTAATGAATGGCTGTCCCCAGCTGTCACGTCCTGTCATCCAGCTCTTCAGGCTGCTCACATTTGAAACCATCACTGCACATCACGAGACTGTTCTGAGAATGTCCACTCTCTTCTCTGAATACCAGTAATGCCGACCCCCACCCCAACTCACCACCTTCATCACTAAACATAAAAACAGAAAAAATGTTCTCTCTGAAAGATATAACTTTCAGGCTAGATTTTGTTTTGAGGGTTGCCTTGTGAATGATTTTTGTTTTGTTTCATTCTGCAGGGAAGAAGGGGTCAGAAAATAGGTACTAAAAAAAAAGAAAATAAGTACTCCATTCCATGTTTTCCTGTGTCTGTGAAACATTCTTTCTGTTGATGGCAGGCATCTTGAGTTCCCATTTTGCTGCTTGCCTGCAGTATCTCGTGAGCTTTCAAGAAGCCTTCATTTGATTTCCCAAGAGGAACTGATGAATGCTGGTTCTGAAGCAACAATGTACACTTTTCCCTAGGAAAGTGGAGTGTGGAGTCACTGTCTTGAAGTGGAGGCTGCAGAGGGGATGAGGGCCAATGATAGATCAGGGACAGTTCTGCTTGAATTGATGTTAGCCTTACACTTCATGCAGGACAGATTTACAGATGGAATCATCAAATGCTGAAGAAGCCAAGGAGCCTGTCCAGGGCCTTAAAGCACACTAGTTGCAGAACTAGAATCATGACTCAGCACTGCAGACTCCTGGTTCACTGCTCTTCTCTTCCAGTGCTGCCAAACTTACCTTTGTGATCATTGATCAAAATCACTTATATGTGGAATCTAAGGAATAAAATAACATGATGAACAAAATAGGTCATGCATGCAACAGAGTGACAAATCTCAGATGGGAAGGATCGGGGGACTGGATGAAAGAAGGTGAAATAATTAAAACATACTAAAAAACATACATATATAGCCCATAGATGCAGACAACAGTGTGGTGACAACCAGAGGGAAATAGGGATGTGGGGTAAGAATAGGTGGGCAAAGGGGAAATGGAGATAGAAAGAGACTTTGATTTAGGTGATGGGCATACAATGCAGTGTGCAGATTATGTCTTACTAGGTTGTACACATAAAGCCTATATGATTTTGCATTGGCGAACCAATGTCACCCAAATAAATTCAATTGAAAAAGTCCTTTTCACTTAAATTCTGCCCATTCTCCCATGCTTCCCCAAAAAATACAGCCATCTTAAACATAATTATGTGGGAGGAGGTGGTCCATTTCTCATAAACATATTTAAAAAACACCTTCCATTAATTTCCAGTACAGATATATCCATGGTAGGAGAGTGTACATTCTCAGAATACTCTCTTGTGATGTGCAGTGATAGTCTCAAATGTGAGCATCCTGAAGAGCTGGACAACAGGACATGACAGCTGGGGATGGCTGTTCATTCCAGAGCACTTGTCTTTGTTGGTAAACTTTAATTAAATATTGCACAAGGACATAGTAAGAACTCAGCCCTCTGTGACCTGAGACCAGCAGCCAAAGCTGCCATATAATATAAAATATAACATTCGTGGTTAACCCAAGTCGTCCCCCCCCCCCCCCCCCCCCGGCCCCCGCCGCGACTGTTTCCTCTAAAGAGTGGCTGGACCACATATCTGAGTACAGAGCACAAATGCTATGTCTTGGCCACAGTGGACTCTGAGGTGTAGCGTGGGATAGAAGGGAAGAGTCTATTCTACCTTGTTTTAGAACAAGTAAGGTAAAGAAGCTGTCATCCTGGATGTTGTAAATTCAGGAATGATATGGTCCAATGAGTCCCAAATGGCAACTAGTGACCCAGTGTCCAAATGATAAGAATCACATAAAGGACTTGTTAAAAATACAGATCTCTGGTCATATCACCAGAAAGCTGGATTTGGTGGAAACTGAGGCTTGGTGAAGACTAGAGTTATCTGTATTTTTATATATGTGATCATGGGAATTCTGACATGCAGCCAATTTTGGGAATCACTGACTGTTCTACCAACCACTTGGATCAGAGGTGGAGGTCAGAGACGAAGAATGGATTTTGGGAGGAAGATACCCTGAGCCTATGGGTTCAACATGTTCAGGGTTTTACAAACTGTTATCAGTTGATTGAATTCCAAGAAAGGAACTGCTTTTTCTCTAGAAGAGAGAGAGCAGAGCAGCCACCTCAGAAAAGAGCCCAAGTCTCCCCCAGTTGACACTCAGTGTGTGTACAAAGAGGTTTCAAGGACACTGGAAGAGGTCCAGCTGGTGTTGCTCAGTGGTTGAGCTTCGAACCCGGGAACCAAGAAGTCACAATTCTATTCCGTCAGGGTACATGCCAAGGTTGCAGGCTCAATCCCCAGCAGGGGGCGTGCAAGAGGCAGCCATTGATGATGTTTGTCTCTCATCAATGTTCTCTCTCTCTCTCTCTCTCTCTCTCTCTCTCTCTCTCTCTCTCTCCTGTCCTCTCTCTGTACATATCAATAAAAACATTTTTAAAAGATGTGTGATCACTGGAAGAGGAGACATGAATTTATATTGGAAGAGGAAAACACAGAAGATTGATTAGAAGAAGCCATAGGGATGCAGAAATGCAGAAAGTAAAGCCTAGGGTTACAGATTGACTGGGCTCAGTGTCACATGGACAACAAAGCACGAGTGTCAGCTAAACAGTCTGTTCCCAGCCAAGGATGCCCGCAACACACCATAGTTTGGGCTTGTGCATTTTAGGCTTTGCTCATTCATTCATTTACACCACAAATATTTATCAAGTACTGTAGAAGAAGGTGAAGGCAGAGAGAGGAATCAGACGCAGCCCATATCATCAGGGTAGTCCAACAGGACTAGAAGAAATGGTTGGAATACAAGATTAGACAATGTTTGAAAAGTAATACAGACACAGGCATGCGGGAATCTGATGAAGCAAGTGATTGCTTCAGCCTGGCAGGAAACCCAGGAGTGCGTCTGGATAGGAGACATCTTCATCCCAAAAGGTGTCTTAAATGTGTTCATCACTAAAATCCTCAACATCAGAGCTGAGCATAAGCTATAAACTCTACTAAAAATGTGGTGTGGAGGTGCTGAAAGTGAAGGCAATTTGCTAAAGGTCACACAGCCAGCCAGTGGTGGAGCCAGTACTCAATCTCAAATCATTTCATCCCCTAGGCAGTCTAGTCCTCTTTCCTCTTTTCCACAGGGGTGATGGATTCAAGAAGAGGAACCATACTGAGAACTCTACTGAGATGCAAAAAACTGAATGAAGAAACTTGTATTTTTTATATTAAGTAAATTTGTGATCCAATATGTCACAGATGGGTAGGGAGCAGGGAGGACAAAGCATTGAGCATGATAGCTCCAGGTGAAATCCTCCAGCTGATTTGCTATATTGCTGTCTGCACTGCATGTGACAAAAGCAGCCTCTGCTGATTGTTTCCTTTCTAATGGCTGGGCTTCATCTTCTATGATAAAAGACTGAAAGGCAGGAAAGACAGAAGGCATCTGTTTCTAGGGAATATGCTGCTACTTCTGTTGGATGTTGGGATACTTATAGATACTTTAATAAGTTGTCTAATTATGTCTAAGTGTACCACTTTGCTACACTTCCCATTTTCCCTGAGTTTTTCCTGAGAATGTCTCTATTTCTTTCCCACCTTCTCATCAGCAAGAACAATAGTAGCAGTTATGGCAAATACTTATATAGTACTTACCATGGGTCAGGCATTATTCTAAGCCTTTTGCAAATACAAACGCATTTAATTCTCCCTACAACTTCCTGAGGTGAATACTGGGTTGGCTTTTCAACAAACAAACAAACAAACAAACAACCCATTTTACATATGAGAAAACAGAGGCAGAGAAAGGGTAAGTAACCTGACTAATGTCACACAGCTAGGAAGTCATGGAGTTAAGATTTGAACACAGACTATTTTGATCCAGTCTGTGCTTTTGATCACTATAAGGAGAGCTTTTTCAGATAGAAAAAAAAAGATAAAATTTTCAAAGAAAATCCTTCCCTTGCAAACATGTTCACATTATCCTAAAACGAAGTCCTGAAACTGACAACTTTATATGCTTACTAAAAATAAAAAATATAACCCCCTGACATTTTATTTGATTGACCCCCATGTTAAATGAAGAATGTGAAGAGCCCAGTGCTACACCTGGCACAGCAGAAGCCTATAGTTAATATTTACTGAATAAATATTAAATGAATAAATAAATACATGAACATACGGATAAATTTTCCTCTAAGCTTACAGGTAAAAATGGCATTGTCCACACTTCTGTCCTTGATAACGTCAAACTCAAAGCTTATTTGAATTGTGGTAAGAACTTTCAGAAACCCCAACACTGGGGTGTAAGCTCCACAACTGTCCCTCATAAACTGCAGACTTTAGACAAGACATTCAATCCCTCTGATCCTTACATTTCTCTTCTCAAAAATGGAGATAATAAGCTGTCTCACAGGGTACCTAAATTGATAAAAATAACTGATTTTAAGCCACTTTACAGAGAGCCAAGTGCTATCCAAGTATAAGAGTCAGTTAGATTCTTCATATGCCAATCACATTGTTTCTTCCTCCACTCAGCCAGGGTCTCCAGAAGCAGCTTTGTCCACATCAGCTTATGGTACAGGCCAGTCCTTCTCCCAGTGGCACAACTTCAGGGGGCACTGTTCGTACTGTTTCTGATGTTCCCTAAGACAAGTACCTCAGAGGTCCAGTAAGTGCTCTCCCTTTGCGGATCACATAATAGACTGACCAATTGTGGACAGTTGATACAGTGATTTCCTGTATGATGGTTCTAGTAGTCCTGTGAGTTGAGCAGGTAGCCAGGCCAGGTGTGCCATGATGTCATCTTCAGAGCAGCAAACTGAAACTCATAGATGGGAAATGACTTGCCCAAGGTCATGAAGCTCAAAAGTGCTGGGAGGTGGATGTGAAATCCAGGTGCCACTTCCTAATCATCCTGGAGCCCCTTGAATTTATAGAAGCAAATGCTCCTCTACACACAAAGGTCCATGGGAAGAGAACTGTCATGACAGCTTTGAAGAGAAACTTTTTTATGGTTTTCTTATACAGAAAATATTGACGGCATCTTCATGTTCTCTCATCTGTGTTAATGGATGTGATTTGTAGGAGTTTGTAAAAGATAAATCATATTTAACTCTTTAGTGAATATATATTACCAACTTCAATTTTGAAAGAACACTCAGAAAAATGATCTATAAGAAAACATCTATTTATTTGAAAAAAGGGTGAATTGAGCTCAAATAACTGGACACAAAATTATAAACTATCTCCAGGAACTGGCTCCAGAAAGATTTCTCTGTATGCTGTGTATATGGGCGTGTGTGAAAGGTTGGAATGTGGGAAGAGTTATTAGAGTCATGCACATGGCTCTTCCGGCTTCAGTCTCTGCTCTTTCTCTCCCAGAGGAAAGGTCTGCTCGTTGGTGTGAGGTGTCTTATGAAGTAAGGCTATTAGAGTTTGGGGACTGAGATTTGAATCAAGGTAGACCCACTGTAGAAACTGATTATTAATCCCAAATGAGTGTCACTTTGTCTGGGGCTACAGTGGAGTGAGGTTAACAATTCCCAGTGTAGGAGACATTAAAATTCACATCTTTGTCTAAATTTAGCTTGGTTTTGACCAGTACAAAGTTTTTCCAGGAGCATCATGAAAGGAGAGGTAAAGAACCATGGTTGTGGAAGGGTCCTCAGAGACTACTTTGACTAATCCTGTATTTCACAATCAAAGAGCTGGACCTCAGAGAAGGAATTAGTTTTGGTCATGGTCACGAACCTTAGTAGAGACCCAGCTGGGACTAGAATCTAGCTCTGCTGACTCCCGAGCCAAGGCTCTTTGCACTGTATGTTTTCCCTAATTGAGAAGGAATAGAAATGCAGATAGTTTTCCCTCTCCAATAAAACTTTTAGTTATTAATGAACAATTCTTCTTTCAGAAGATTATTTTACAGAAGCATTCACCATGGTTCATGTCAATTATAGCAAACATGCCAATTGCAGCATGATGAGGCTTTCAGATATATGGTCCAAGAGAGACTTGTACTAGGAGGAAGCTTGAATGGCTAAAGGTTGGAGGGACAAATGAAGACTGCCTATCATCCTGTCTACCTTCCTTCCTTTCTTTCTTCTATCATTACTTTTGTCTTTTGCAAACATTTTTTGGTGCTTATTCTGCACCAGGATGAAGAACAAGGAGACCATTCTTAAAAGATATGCACTAATCAGTGTGTGTGGGGGGGGTGTGTCAGTCTCCTTCAGCTGATTCCCAGGACAAGATCTAGTGAATCTTGAAAAGGTGGCTAAAAGTGGAAAAATCAAAGCAGCTGATTTGTAAGAACTCAGAGATAAAGACCATGGAAAAAAGGAAAATTCACTGATCTGCACCTAAAGTGCAATTGTCTTGCAATGTCTGGGCCCTTGGCCTCCTTTCATATTGTGGCCCATTGAGCAATACTCTTGGATCTCCACAAGGTCTTTGAATACTCTAAAAAGTTTTGTGCAGCTGCACCACAGCAACAACTGTGACAATTCATCTGCTACCCAGAGGAATGTGTGATAAGGACTCAAAATCCAGGGTGTTATAGCCCTCCAAAAGATATGTTTACCCCAAACCTGTGAACATGACCTTATTCAGAAAAAGGGTATTTTCAGAGGTAATTAAGAACCTCAAGATGAGATAATTCAGGAATTAAGATGCCTTATAAGAGGCAGAAGAGGAGAAGACATACAAGGGAGAAGGTGATGTGAAAATGGAGGGAAAGATGGAGTGATGCAGCCACAACCCACGGGATGCCTGGGACATCCTTCCCTAGAATTCTTAGAGTGTGTCTTTGCTGACACCTTGCTTTCAGACTTGTAGTTCCAGAAACTGTAAGTTGCCCAAATGACAGCCTCAGAAGCTCGGCTTTGCCCAGAGCTTGGCCTACCTGGGCACACACCTAGTAATGAGACGCCAGTGTCCTGGGCAGATGGGACAGCAACAGCTAGTCTGCAGCATCAAGTCCTCCTTGCTCCTACTCCAGTTACCTCCAACTTTATGCCCAAGCTTTAAGCCTGGTGCCCTTGGAGAGCAAGTCTCTCTTCCTGCCCTAGTTGTTATAACTCAATTTTGTGTCCAGAACTGAGGCCATACCTTAGAATGCAGTCAAGTTTCTCTAAAGTGGTAATCATGCCATGCTCTTGCATAGCCCTCTCCCATAGCCTGAGTTCTTTCAAAGCCAACATGATTATTGGGCCCTCCTATCTGCTAAGGAATTGGTTAAATACATTTTATTTTGCTGGTCCAGGATAAATTGTACTTTCATTTTCCTAAACTTTAAAAATTCCATTTACCAACTAGAAGATTAGAGAGCCTTCTATATTTTACTAGCTATCTGGTTATTTAGTTTGGGGGGATGTTCTTTTTTACATTCTCTAAAATATCAGGCAACAAACATCAAATTATAATCTGGTCTCTCCCCGAAAACCTTTTTCCTATATATAAGCTTCAACCATGACTGTTAAGGAAAATTCTGGTCAATTTGTCCTGAGACCCTGAACTTACCTGTTTATGAATTTCTTGTGGCCAGGCCATGCCTACTTGACAGTATCGCCATTACTCTGGATCTGCCTCCTCAATGTGGATGGCTTAACGTTCTCCTGGTACTATGCTTCATCTTTTTAACTGTTCCCGGGGCTGTTCCCTGAGCCCTTGCTCAGTAAACAGATGGTTCAGCTGGTATTTTTCTTCCTGGAGCTCAAGCCACACCAGTGACCAGTGGTTCCTGGCCCCTGAGATGGCAGTGGAGGCATGTGCTACAGAGTACAATATTGGTCTGATTCCACCAACCATCATCCCAGCTTCCTAAACCCCTCATGACCAATTTTGAGGCTCTTAAAGGAAGGTCTCCATAAAAGACTAAGAAGAGCATGGGTCCTCCATGCCCTAGGTTTCCTGCACACACCACACTGTTTTCTATCTCCCATATCTTACTAATGCTTCCTCTATCTTAAATACTTTCCTCCTGGTTTGCATCCATTAGTCATTTTTTTACTCAGCTCAAGATTCAGGTAAAGAGGGTGGTATCATCAGGTACCTCTAATTTGACTCTCTCCTTTAAACACATAAACTTATAATGGAAGGAAGAATAGAAAGGGAGACAAGTACAGAAACATTGTAAAAGCTGAGAGATCGACCAAGGGTAACTGACTTAGAAGACTCAAAGAAACTGAATCCAGTTTGACAGTGGGGACAGCTAAGAACCAATCTAATTTATATCACAGAATCCTTAATAAGCAGGCCCAGGTATCTCTGGAACTGGGGTGTGGAGAGGTTATGCTCTGGAGAGAATTAGACAGAGTATCTCTGTACTAGAGGACACCAGGAATGGTTGAGGACAGTAGCCACTACCCCAAACAGTGTATTTTGTAAATATATGCAGCCTGAATTCTGAAAGTAGAGGTATCCACCACCTTTGCCCAGCTTGTCTCCCAGAACACTGGCACCTAAGCTCTTAACTTCTGAGGCAGGGGACTGGAGAAGTCAGATCGGCTGTCATGTGGCATGCACAAAAGGAAAAAGAGGTGAGTAAGTCTGCAGACTGAGCTCAGAGGTATGGCCTTTATTCTCCATTAAGAGAGTTGGCACAAAAGGTTTTGGAAATAGAGGTGATAAAATAAGTGGAAAAGAGAAGATGTGAATACTCAGGTATGTTTTAAGTTCAGTGGCATTAATTACATTCGCATTGTTGTGCAACTATACCCACCATTGATCTCCAGAACTCTTTTCATCTTTCTAAACTGAAATCTATACCCATTAAACATTATCACCCCATCACCCCTTCTCTCAGTACTGGCAATGACCATTCTACTTTCTGTTTCTGTCAAATTGAGTCTCTAGGGACCTCATGTAAGTGATATCACACAGTATTTGTCTTTTGTGACTAGCTTGTTTTACTTACTTAGGACAATATCCTCAAGGTTGATCCATGTTGAAGCATATGTCAGAATTTCCTTTCTTTATATGGCTGAATAGTATTTAATTATATGGATGGACCAGCTTGTTTGTCCATTTCTCTGTCAATAAACACATGTTGCTTCTATCTTCTGCCATTGTGAACATGGATGTCCAAATATCAATGTCTTATTTTACCATGTAGTATTTGATACCAAGTAAGCCTTGATCACAGCAACAATAACAAAATACAAGGTTTTTTAAATATCCAGGAGACCCCAACATTCCTGAGGATGCAGTATGCAGCAGGGAGGCAGAGAGCCTGGCTTTGACCTTTAGCTCCTCCACCTCTGAAGTGTGTGCTCTTGGTGCTATTGCACTTTTCTAGGTCCTAGTTTTCTCTTCTATAAACTAAGGCTCAAGAAGTCAGCTCTGCCACTCACACAGGGCTGTTGAGAGGTCACATGCAGTAACTGGCTCATGAGCCTTATAAATTCAAAAGTGTGGAACATGGGGATTCTGGTGCTGTTGCTGCTGCCTAAGGCAGGTAGCAAGGGAGCATGAGGGTAGTAGGGCTGGGAGCAGGTGTGAGCAGATGATGCATGCTTACAAACAGCTGTGTGAATCTTTCTGGGAGCAGAACTCTGGGACACAACGTGTTTTGAGAAAGTTGTGCGATTGAAATGTCAAAAGCAATTGATTATCTTAATTGCTCCACTGTTCCCTTATTTCTTAAATAAAAGAAACTAGTGTATATGCACTTATTATAATTGGGACCAAAATTCAATAGTATCCAGGGGACAAATGGAAATATGGACCTCACAGAAGAAAGCTCTGCATGACATGGTGACATTTCACTTTTAGAGCACAGACTCAGAAAATAATGGCTTTGCAGCTGAGCTGCCTTTATTCATGGTCTGCTTCAGGATACTGTCATCTGAGATGTCCTCTCCTCTCAAAGAAAGACATGGTCTCAAGGCTGTGGAGTAAGATGTGTACTTGGCCATGGCCTAAACCCTTTCCTTCAATTAAAAAAATTAGCTGCTCATTTACTGTCTAAAAACTGTCAAAAGTTTTGGAACCTAAAATAGGTAAATGAAGCCCAGTTCCCTTATTTCCTTCCCTGGCAGGGAAAAGAAGAATGTTGGCAGAGGTTCTTTATTTCTTTCAAGCAGCTGTCCAGGCAATATCCCAGCCGCCCAGCTTAGCCCTGGCTATACACTCTCAGTTCTGCTCAAAGGCCTTTGGGACCTGGGGCTCTGACAATGCCAGCTTCACCAGGCGCAGGACATCCAGCCTAGACTCACAGCCATGCATTCATGTCCAGCACATGCCTCTAATTTCCTTGGTGAGCTTGGGTCTCACTTTTCCCATATCCTTGGAGCCAGGGAGCTCTAAGGCCTTTGCCTGCTCACTTGCCTCAACAACCTTTTAGCCCAAAGGTGATTCAACTAGTTTTCTGTTATTTTATAATAATCCTAAAGAGCAGGCATGACTATCCCATTTGAAGAGGAGCAAAGGGAAGTTCGGAGGTGGTAGGCCATTCTGTCATCAAAAAGCTACGTGGCTGAAGTCGGGTTGGACTGCAGGGTTCTGGCCCTCTGCTCCTGGCTTAGTTCCCTCTCACACCACTCTACTGCTTCCCTGGGAAAGAAAATGGCAGGTGAGAGCTGTTGAGGCAACATTGTCGCACGAATGCTTTTAAGCTAAGATTATAAAAAGAGTTTGCTTTCTTGTCCCCAAAGCCATTTGTCCAACATGTTTAGGTTTTTCATAGTCTCAGACAATGGACGTTCTTTGGATGGAAAGTGGTCCAGCCCCTCTCCTTACATTACCTTAGATGTGACATCTCTATGGCCTACATTTCTGAACAAGGCTTTTCCCTTCTCTACAAATTAGTAAAAAGTTCAAGCCCACAATCAGTGCTTCCCTCTCCTAAGTAACCACAGAGGAGGGACTTCGAAGCTCTGCCCCAAGCCATCTGCTCAGACTAGCTTTTCAGATTTGCAAATGCTGTATGCGGTCCTCTGCTCACAGTTATACCTAAGGCAGGGAGCTCAGAGCAGTCTATTACTCTTTCCATACTAGGGGCATTGTGCTTTCTATATGAGGAACACACATCATCACTGGAACCTTAATTTTGTGGGTACATGTAACGGTAAGATAGGTGTAGAATGAAGGACTAGTAAATTCCCTCACTGTACTGTGCTGTGCTGTGTGGTGCTATACCTGGATGCTATACAGCTCTTCTTGGGGTCGATTTGCTTTGATATAAATGAATGCAGGGAAAGGACTGCCACACTGAAAGAGAGATTTTTGTCTAGTCTAGCCATTGCATGATCATGGAGAAGTCATGTTACTGCTCTCAGTTTGTTTATCTGTAAAAATGGAGGTACACAGTATCCTAACCACTTCATGGATAGTTAAGAGGCTCTAAAAACCTACTGATCTAGTGGATGTGAACCCATTTTGAAACTCCTAGACCTTATTCCAGTGTTTAGCCATCTCCCTGGTGTCCTGCACAGTGGCTTGCATTTTCCATGTCTGAGCTCTATAACAAGTAAATGATTCAACCACCATTATCATGAGTCAAACATGGGATTCAATTCCCTTTCACTGCTGTGCCTCAGTGCTTCAACAGACTGCCGTGCAGTCCCTTCTCTTTTCCATTAGGTTCTTGATCTTTCTTAATATCTTTCCAAACACTGAATCTAGCTAATTGGCCTTTGCTGACTTGCTTTCATATTAAACATACATTCTGAAACCATTTTAAATCCTTCAGGGTTCTAACATGCCTGTTTGCAAACTTTCATCATGTCTACTTCTCAATGTTAGTATCTTTTAGCCCATCTTTTCCCTCTCCTTTCTTCCTTGCTCTCTTCCCATTTACTAATTTTCCTTTTGGGGTCTTTGCTTTTTCTATGTAATGATTTCTTTTCATTTTTTCTCTTACATTTTTTTCTCATTTTCATTTCTAAAATAGTTATAATGGCTGCTCTTTTTCTAATTGTCTTCTTGGTAGAAGAAAAAATATTTTTCTTGTACATCTGATAGTGCAGTGTTTTTCCTATTATTTTTTTAGAACTTTTATTTTTTGTGAGTTGTTTACAGGAGTTGATATTCTCATACAGTTTTTTAAAAATATTTTTATTGGTTTCAGAGATGGAGAGAGAGAGAGAGAGAGAGAGAGAGAGAGAGAGAGAGAGAGAGAGAGAGAGAAATACCAATGAGAGATAATCATTGATCGGCTGTCTCCTGCACACCCCACACTGGGGATCGAGCCCCCAACCCGGGCACATACCCTGATCAGTAATCTCCTGGTTCCTGGGTGGACATTCAACCTCTGAGCCACACCTGACTTGGCTTCTAATACAGTTTTAAAGGTGTATTTCTAATTGCCTTTTACTTTTCCATAATATCTAAAAACCACAGGCTGGAAACTGGGAATTTATGAATGGCACTGGCTCAGGCTACAACAACAAATCAAGCTTCTAAGATCAGTCAGTTTAAAAAATGACCTGTTTTGGTGTATAACTGTAAAATGTACTTTTATCCTATTTTGTGTTTTCACTTTTAATAAAGTTTATTTTTCCATATTTGAAGTAACAAATGCTCATTATAGAAATTTTGAAAAACACAGAAACATAGGACCAAAATCAACTCTAGTTTCACCTCCCAAAAGTAACCACAGTTATTAGCACTTTGTATTTTCCTTGTGTGATACTATTTAAAAGAATCCATAACAAGTCCACAAGGCTATAAGCTCTGTGCCATAGAAATTATGTCTTACTCATCTAGAATACTGCATAGTACAAAAAAAGAAACTTCATAAATGTCTATTGAACAGAAAAGGGTCAATCCTAGGTCCCTGACCTAGGTAACTGAGGTGAGGTATCATTAACCATGATGGGAAATATGAGAGAATCAGATATGGACTGCGATGAGGCTGAAAAGACAGGCAAAGGCCTAGTTTGGAAAGGCCATGTTAACAGAAGGAAGACTAGAATATGAAAGTTCCTGAAAATCAGGTTATTAGAGAATTTGAAGAGTTTTAATCAGCAGAGTGATGTTATTATATTTTATTTTTGACTGTTTTCTCTGACTTCCATATTAGAGTGGATTCAGCAAAGCAGGTGCTGAAGTGAAGGGATGTTGGAGTCAGATAACTTTGAAGTTTCTGACTTGAGCACCTGAGTAGCTAGTGGAATTATTCACTGATACTGGGAACACAAATAAAGAGCAGATTGAGAGGGAGAAATATTGAATTCAGTTTAGAATATATTGAATCTGTGAAGATGAAGGAACATCAAAACAGAGATTTCAGTAGGTTGATTAGATCTATGAGCCTGGATCTCAGGATAGAGATCTGAGGTTTTATACAGATTTATTGCATGGAGTTGTAGGTGCCATGGCAAATTATTAAATCTCCTATGATCTGGGACCTATTGAACCTGGGAGACAAATATTCAGAAAGGAGTATAAAGATTTATAAAGGAGACTAATAACAAGTTGGAAAATAACCATAAACATGGTTTTATAACACACAGGAGGAAAAAGTTGCTTCAAGAATATGAAAGTGGTCATTAATATTAAATGCCTTAACAATTAAGGCCTGGAATGTGTCCATTTGACTTTTTTAGTTGGGAGCTGTAAATGAGAGTAATGTTAGCAGAATAATAAAGTAAGTGCCTGATTACAATGGGTTAGAAAGTAAATGATGGCAACACACAATTATAAAAAATGTAATTTTAAAATATACCACTTACAATAGTAACAGAAATTATAAGATATAAATCTATAAGATGGTATGCAAGACATTTATAAATACAATTCTGCAATTTT
Source organism: Murina feae (assembly GCA_004026665.1). Taxonomy (NCBI): domain Eukaryota; kingdom Metazoa; phylum Chordata; class Mammalia; order Chiroptera; family Vespertilionidae; genus Murina; species Murina feae. Next base: position 21,296 of record PVJC01014468.1, read on the forward strand.
GTATGAGAAGCATAAAAATGACCTAAGTAATGTGAAGACACATTATGCTCATGAATGCAAAAGCTCAGTATCCTAAAATGTCAATTCTTCAGGTTATTCTATATATTCCATGTGTTCTCAGTCAAAGTCTTCACTGGATTTTCTCATAGAACTTGAGGATCTAAGTTTAAAAATACATACAGAAGAGCAAAGGGCCAAAAATAAACAATAAAATATTGAAGAAAGAAACAAGGTAGATTTTCCCACTAAATTAAAGTCTTATTATAAAGCTACATGACAATGTGATATTACACAGGCATAGACAAAGACATCAATGGAACAGTATAAGGAGCTCACAGATCCACACATATATGGAAACTTTTTATACAACGAAGATAACACTACAAATCAGTGAAGAAAAGAAAAACTAGTCAATAAATAATACTGTGAAAACTGGTTATCCACATAAAAACAAATATAAACATATATATCCCTACCTCAAACCAAGTACAGAAACAAATCCAAGTGGATTTCTATTTAGAGTACTAAATATGAAAAGTAAAAGTTAAACTTTTATGAGAAAATATAGGGAAATATCATTATGGCCTTAAATTAAGGAAGAGATTCTTAATCAAGTCACAGAAACACAAACTATAAAGAAAAAGAATGATAACTTTTACCATATTAAAATGTAAAATATCTTCTCAACAGAAGACACCATTAACAGAATAAAAAGCCACAAACTGGAAGATGTGTATAATGCATATAACGTGTAAATATTAATATCCAGAATTAATAAAGAACTCATATCAATAAGAAAAAGACTAACAGCTAAGTATGGGAAAAAATATTAACAGACAATGATAATAGAAACTTAATGGCTGAACTTAGGAGAATATGCTCAACTTCACCAATAATCAGAAAAATGCAAAGTAAAACAACAATAAAACACCATTCCGCACTTGTATACTTGACACATATTTAAAAGTCTTATAATACTAAACATTTCAAGGAAGTGGAGGAATAGGAACTCATAAACAACTGGTAAGAAGATAAAATGCACAGTCTAGAAGAGCAGTATGAAGATGTCTGGTAAAGCTGAAAATAAACACATAGCAATTCCAGACCTAAGAAAGATATATCCTAGAAAAATACTTTCTCATGGTACACAAGGAGACATACATGAATTTTCATTGCGACCTTTCCCGTAATAGCAAAAAATTGGACATAAAAAAACAGGAGAATAGACAAATACATTAAGGCACGTTCATAAAACAGAATGCTAAAGAACAATAAAAAGAAATGACTTATAGGCTACATGTATCAACATGAAAAATTGCAAGAACTTAACAATGAGTGAAGAAAGCATATTGTGAAGACTAGAGTGTCTTGCCATTTACATAAAGTTCAAAAACCTACAATAAAATATTATATATTTTTTTAAATAATATAGTGGTTAACTCTTGAGAAAGAGAAGAATTGTAGTGTGGAGGGGGATTCCCAATGCTTTGATTGGATCTTCAACATTTTGTGTCTTAAAAAAAAGATATGAAATAAATGTTAAAGTCTTAGGATCTCAAAAAGCCAAATGTTGGGCACATTGATATATTCTATGTATTTCTCAATATGTTTCTATATACCTGAAATATTTATACTTTTTAAAAAAGAGTTAAGGAAGTTGAGTAGTGGAAGATAATTTACAAAAATAATTGGGAATGAAATATAGAAGAATTTAGACTTCATTATGTAGGAAATTGGGTGTCATACAAGGTTTCTAGGATCAGAGTTATACTGTAGAAAGAGTCCCATAAGAAGAGTAGTTAGGAAATTACTGCAATGGTCTAAATATGAAATGATAAAGGTGTGAGCATGAGCAGAGGCATTGAGATTGGAGAAGAGGAAACCATGAATTTTGGAGACACTACAGAGATAGAAGAAATGGGATTTGGCTTTCGAATCCGAGCTAAGGGAGCCTGCCAAAACTTTTTGTGTCTTGGAAACCTTAGCAAAGAGTGATAGAGAAAACACCATCATAAATTATGGAACCAAGCCCTGGGTATCTGGTAGTTGCAGTAATAAAAAAGAAATATTTATTGAATAGCTCCGTTTTAGTCTGGTAATTTATTATACAGAAGCAGGCAGAAGAAAAGCACATGCTTCCTTTGCTACACAGGTAAGGGAGCCCGCAAGCAGTCTAAGAACATAGTTAGCCACAAATCTTCTCCTGGGTAAGGTCCTAGGCTGAGCACACCCCAGAGATCACTTCCGCATGAGTAGCTCTTCTTCTTGCTACTTACCTACCCTAATTTTTCACCACTACCCCCATTGCCTTCATGGAGATAACAAGGCTTGGAAGTACGTACTATGGTCTTTCCTTGGTCACAGAGTGAGTTGATGACTATACCAGGACTTGAAAACTGGTATCCCAACTTTCAGGTTGAAGCTCATTTCACCAAGCACACTATCTCCCCCTTATGACCTTCACCATAATTCTTCAAGGGACAACAATGTATTCAAGTGTACAGCATGACTCATCTAATAACAAGTCACCAAATCAAAAATTTTAAAAGCTAAAGAAAAAATTAAAACATGCTCTCACCACTTAAGACTTAACTGAGTTATCTCACTTACCATACTGTTTGAGAGTTTATCCATGTTGTTGCAAATGGCAAGATTTCCTTCTTTCTTATTCCATTGTGTATATATACCACACCTTCTTTATCTATTCATCCATTGATGGACAATTGGGATGTTTTCAAATCTGGGCTACTGTGTGTTATCACTTATATGTGGAATGTAAGAAAACAGAACTTGTTAAAATGCCCAGCTTCGGTGGTTCAGTGATTGAGCATCGACCTATGAACAAGGAGTTCACCGTTCAATTCCTCAGTTGCATGCTCCATTCCAAGTAGGAGATGTGCACAAGGTAGCCAATTGATGATGTTAGCCTTTCATTGATGTTTCTATCTCTCTTTCTTCCTTCCTCTCTGAAATGATATTAAAAATCATTACAAATGATATTTTTTAAAAAGAACTTCCTCTTACAAATGATATTTTTTAAAAAGAACTTGTTAAAACAGTGTAGAATAGGATTACCAGGGGTAGAAGGGAGGTGTTATTTAAGGGTACAAACTTACAACTAGTAGATAAATAAATTCTGGAGATCTAATGCACAACATAGTGATTACTCTCATCGATATTATAAACTTTAAAGTTGCTAAGAGGCAAAATAAAAATTATCCTCAACATAAAAAAGAAAGCTAATTGTGTGTTGTGATAAAGGTGCTAATATTACTGTAATAATCATATTGCAATATATAAGTATATCAAACCAACACATTGTACATCTCAAACTTACTCAATGTTATATGTCAATTATATCTTAATTTTTAAAAACAAAACACTTGAATGAGGAACGGAGAGCAAATGATGGCAGGGCAACAGGGGCCTCTAGCAAGGAAGGGACTATGTAACAAGGAAAGCCTTGAAAAGGTTCATTGAGAGTCAGTAGCTAAGCAACTTTTCAGGCAGTTCTCCTGGTGATGGAGACAGGAAAGTAGAGGACACCAGGGAGGTCTAGAAATAATATTGTCCTTCCCTGGGAAGGACCATCAAATATCTGAAACTTGTTCAACTGCAATTAAAATTTCAAGTGGCTTTCCCTATGCCTTCTTCCCTCCATCCACTCAATGATGGTTTGGTAGGCACCTACAGGAAGTAACTCTTGTATGACTTTAATTGTGCTGTCTGGAATATCTAAGTGTTATCACTTACTTTATTGCACCTATTGACAAATTGCAATTATTTTATGTATTTTACTGTGTAATTTCATTTGTGCATCTTCTCATTGTCATCCTCACTCCACCTTCATAACTGCCTCAAAGTATATACACACCTGGCTGTTGGCTTCATAACAACAGGTACTATCATCTGTCTTGTCTGCCACTGTAGCCACAGAACACAGAACAATGTCTGGCACAAGATAAGTATTCATTATATGATGTAACAAAATAATAAAAAAGACTCTCAAAATTACATTTTAAAAAATGTTTTTGTACTTAGGAAGAACTGGTGTCCAGTGTAAACTATGAGAAATCAGAGGGCCTTCTGAAATTTAACCTCTACTAAAATATAATGAGTGATGCTATAATAGGATAATATTTTACATTTGAATTTTATATAAAACTTAGCTTCCATTTTCTGTTAACAGCGACCATGTTATAGAAGGTCCAAGATGTTAGGCAGAATGACTGGAGAAAATACTGTGATAAACTTTCACACTTCCTCTAGTCACACAGATCTGCTGAGATATACAGAAGAAATTGTTAGCAGTGTCTGTAAGAGAGAAAAAGAAACATATCTGGCAGCATGTAGAGATAAGGGGATAAAAACTCATCATTCAAAGTATGATGGTGATATAAACTTGAGATCTTGAGACCCACAAGTTGGTGCCCTTACTCGCTGAACAGCAGATGTGAAGGTCAGTTTCTCTTCAGATTATGTTAACCCTAGATGATGGGGCACTGCTGTTAATCTGCTTTCTTCAGACCAGGTCCATCAGATTACCTTCCCCGCCACCTCAATGAGAGCCAGAGAAAGGTGGAGAGCAAAGGTGGTAGTTTCAAAACTTGGACAACAAACAGTAGAATAACAGTACACACACACACACACACACACACACACACACACACCAAACTCCCCTGGAACACACACACAAGGTAAGAAAGGACAGGAAGCAATTAGCTATCTAGTATTACAGTGGTTAAACTCATTGGGAAACTTTACCTTGCATGCACTTATTCATTCCAAAGTATATATTGAGTACTGGAGAGACAGAGATAAATTAAATTCATTAATTAGCTCTCTCCATACAAATAAATTAATATGATGAGATAGAGGTTTTCAGAAAGAGTTGGGAGGAAAAGCTATTAAAATGGAGAGATCAATTAGTTACACAGAGAAGATGGTATTTGATCAAGACCTTGAAGGGTGAACAAGAGGTAAGAGGTGGTAAAGGGCACTGTAAATCAGAGGCACCAATACAAGCAAAGATACAGAGGCACGAAAGTACCTGAAGACAGTGTCATTAAGTGAAAGGGGGGTGGCCAGTATAACCAGAGCTGTTGGGGTGTGTGTTGAGGAGAGTGATAGGAGGTAAAACTTGAACATTTGAATCAAGGATTAGGATTCAGTGGCCCCTCAAGCATCCATATACCTGCGATAAGAACTCCAGTGATTCTACTCTCAGCAGCACAACTACTGCTTGAGGTCCTGCTTCTGTAGTAAAAATTATCATCTTACACATCAATGATCCCATATCATCACTTTTACCTACCTTTGGAAATAGTCCTTTTAGAGTATTCAAAATTATAAGCCAAGAAAGCCTATACTATGCTCATAAGTATGTGAAAATCACAAAATATAGGAAACAAACGAACTCTTCCTCTATGTCTGAACTTCAGCTTTTGAAAATATAAGAAAAATGGAATAATTTTCCTAATAAGGCCATTTTTATACTTAATCAATTTTCATGAAGAATGATAAAATGATAGAATGTTAAATCTTATTCTACTATACCCATTTACTTAATCAAATTCACCTAGATTGGCCTGTGAGTCTTCAGGGCCACAATTTGCCATAACCATTATTCCCAAGTTCCCAGAAAAATTCCACATTTGACAAGAGACTGATATTGCCCAGGATTTTGTGTGGGTGTGGGTATTTGAGCTGCACTGATTGAACTCCTGCCAAAGTATATATATGGGGGATTGGGCCTAAGCTGGCAGTCAGACATCCCTCTGGCAGCCCGGGAGTCCTCAGGGGATGTCCACTTGGCAGTGGGGAGCAGGCCTAAGCTGCAGTCGGACATCCTTAGCACTGTTGAGGATGCGGGAGAGACTCCCACCACCACCACTGTACTGGAAGCCATCAGCCTGGCTTGTGGCTGAGTAGAGCTCCCCCTGTAGGAGTGCACTGACCACCAGGGGGAAGCTCCTGCATTGAGTGTCTGCCCCCTGGTGGTCAGTGTGTGTCATAGTAACCAGTCATTCTCAGTCGTTCTGCTGTAAGGGTTGATTTGCATATCGCCCTTTTATTATATAGGATATATACCCCAAGAAAGGCTATTCCAGACCCAGGGCTGGTTTCCATCACTAATAAATCTGAATTTTTCATTTTACGCATGGTGTATGTATGTGTGGATGTGGTAGGGTGGAAGTAAGAAAGAGGGGGTCATAGGGGTGGTTAGTAGTGGTATTTTGTATTATGTTAACTGATTAATAGCTATAATTTGAGTCATTTTGGTTTTAGCACCTTTTTGTGCTTTAACAGGAACATAGATGCATCTTTCTTTTTATTGTTTTCTATTGTACAAGGTACAATGACAGAAATTAGGAGTGGGAGTTGGGACACCTATGCTCTCCTTTCACTCCTCTGCTAACTTTCCATGAGACCTTGGGCAAGTTATTTCATCTTTCTATACCCCAGTTTCCATGTGTGTAAAATAAGGGTGTTAGACTAAATGATCCTTAAGAGCTCTTCTAAATAAAAAAATTTGTAATAGCCAACGGAATATATAACCTGGTTTCTTTCTCAAAGATGGTATTGGTTAAGTTCAGAGTGATTCTCTTTGAGGATAGGTGACATGAATAAAATCTATGAAATCAAGATGTATTTAGAAGTCATACTGATTGAACCCAATTCTGTAAAAACATAGTTTCTGCCTCTATGAGCTGAACTGAGGATCAGTGTTAAAGTTTATTCCATGATTTGTCTTTCTTTGCATTGACGCTGGAATGCTGAGAGAATGAGATGCAGTGCTACTTCCTCCTAAAGACCACCCAGTGAGTAGGTGCATTCTCCCATTAATTCATCTGGACTCTTTATTCTGTTATTTGCCCTGCTCTCCACCGTGGCAGTCCTAATAGCATGTGTGGTCACGGACATATCACTATTTTAAGTGCATACCACAGTGGGGTGCTTTGTCTATGTGGAAGACCTTATAACAACAGGATAGAGCTAGGGATTGAGTTCACAGGAGTTGCAGAACTGGTCAAATCATTCATCCACCCACCTTGACCTTAGTTTAATTAGAAAAATAGGGATGATAACATGAACCTCAGAGATATTATTTCATAAAGGGAGATAATGTGTATAAAAATATTATATAACATCTATAAACCAACAGGAAAGTGTTGGTTATCTTCAGAGGACCTTATCCTTGAGAAGGACCTTTGAAATCATATAATGAGGCCTCATGTAACAGATGAGGAAACTGAGGCCCAGAAATGGCAAGGGACATAGGTAAGATAATAATCACAGGAAAGCTTTTGCTTTCTTCTTTCAACACAGATGCTAATCACAGAGTGAAGTGAAAACAGTCTGGGATAAAAATGGTTTGGGCCTTGGCTTCCCCAGATGCAGTCTCTGGCAAAGCAGAGGGGAGTAGGCAAACACTGACAGCTCTGAATTTTAAGTGGAGTTATCACTGGAAACTCTTCTCTCACAGGACAGAGAGGGAGACAGAGACAGAATTATAGAAAAACAAAACTTGGCAAAGAATTCTATTTCATAAATAAAAATACTGAAGTGACACTAAGGTACTAAGAGATTCCTTTCCTCCTCATAGCTGAAGTTATCTTGTGATATATTGTAGCTTCAAATCTACAGGACAAATCTAACATTCCAAAAGTCTGCCTCACTCATTCAGCATTCAATGAACACTTACTACATGCTCACTGTAGGGTGTGGTGCCAGATGCTAGGGAGGGGACAGAGGCACAAATAAATCCTTAGAGTGCAAGTAGGTAAGCAGCAAAAACTATGTATGAACAAAAATGCCTATGGGAATATAAAAGAGAGAAGGACCAGACTATGACACCTTGGATGAAAAAAACTTTACAGAGGAGGTGATACTTGACCTGGGTTTTAGATGGGCACTAACTTAGTAGTGAAAGTAGGAATTGATATTATCTTATTTATTTCTATGCATTAGATTCTATCTTAGCAAACTGGAAAACAGACTAGCTTTTAATTTCAGCACTTTTGTTATAATAAGTTCATTTCAACAGAAGTTTTCTTGGTCATGTCAAACTTTTCATCACCTCTGGAAGACTTTTTTCCTCTGAGACCATTGAGAGGAGGAATGGGGAGCAACATGTCACAGACCTGAGGTTATAAGCTTGTCACCAATTCCACTTTTCTAGATCTTGAATGATGTTGGGTCAACTGCTAAACCTAGCAGCCTATGTTGGGTCAATGAGATCAAGCCAGGCACGTTTCATATCTCCATGGGGACTTTTTATGTATGTGAATTTCAGACTATCTTCCTCCTTCACTCATATATATTTGCAAGAGAAAAGATGAGGATACAATGATGAATCAGGATAAATTGAGTGCCTGACTTACAAATAGTCATCTTCATATATCTTCTCACCCCAGCTTTGTCCCTGTGTTTTAGTTAGAGTCCCATTCAGCTATCATGAAAATTTTAGTGGAAATGACTTAATGTTCTTGCAGAGCATGTAGGCTTGGCAGGACAACAGAGCAAGAGGAGCATTTAGGTAGCAGATGAAAGATTGAGATGAGCTGCCTATTTAACTCCACTTTCAAGATGAATTTGTTCAATTTGATTACTTGCCTCCTAATACCGACCTGCACTTTAACTGTCCCCTGTTGCTGTTTTTTAACTAAAAAAAAGTTGGGAGCAAGCCTTAAGAAGTGAAAGGCTTAGTATAGCTGCTAAGACTGAATATAGGAAACAGAAAGGAGGGAGATAACCTAGTCCATTATAACATAAAGACAATACCAGACAAGTTCATCTCTGAAATCCCTCTCTAATGCCAACACAGTGCCAGGCACAATGGACTCCTTAGAAAACAGTAGTTGAAGTGTCTTGTCCCATTACCATCTTTGGGTAGAAATGTCCTTTTCCTTCCACTCCATGAGAGGAATTTCCTGTTTCTATTCCAGAACTCCCCTTAGGTCTGCACATTTATTTGCTATATTGTGGTTTACATAGCTTTTGGTGGACTCATGCAGTGGTGATTGAATACAGTGCTTCCATGGACAAAAGCCTTCACAGTTCCAAACTCGGACTTTACAAATATGCCTTGGTGCACAGCCTGTTTATTAGTAAATTGAGAAATTGGGGATAACATATTTTTCCAACACTTTTAATTAGGAAAAAGGCTCCAATTTTTATTGTCTGCCTCATTAAGCTATGAGCAATTTTTTAAAAAAAGCATATTTGTAAACTCAGAATGTATAAGAGCAAAAAGACACATTTTTTAAAAAAAGTATTTTTATTGTTGAAAGTATTACAGATGTCTCTCCTTTATTCCCATTGACCCCCTCCACCCTGCCTCCCACAGTCCCCTAACCCCCTGCCCAGGACTTCACCACACTATTGTCTGTGTCTGTGGGCTATGCATATCTATATATATAAAAATCCAGAAACCAGAATGCCATAACAACTGGAATGACCAGTCACTATGATGCCCTCTGTGGCCAGCAAACCGGACTAATTGGAGTGTGAGGCCAGCCAGCCAACCTCCTGTGGCCTCTCCCCATGGCCACCCCCACCCCCAATTGGTCCCTCCACCCCAATTGAGGATGAGGCCCACCGGCCAATTGCCCTTGGCCCCTCCCCACAGCCGGCCTAGCCCTGAGCCACCCTGATTTGTGGCTGGGCCAGCCAGACCCCACCCATGCACAAATTCGTGCACTGGGCCTCTAGTATGCATATAAGTTCTTTGGTTAATCTCTTCCTAGCCCCCCCCCCCACCTTCTTTCTGAGACTCCCTCTGAGTCTGCCATGATTCCATGTCTCTGGATCTATTTTGTTTGTTGGTTTATTTTGTTCATTAAAGTCCACATATGATTGAGATAATGTGATACTTATCTTTCTCTGACTGGATTATTCTGCCTAGCATAATACTCTCCAGGTCCCTCTATACATGGATTTTGACTGCTGTATGTGTAGCAAAAATAACAGCAGGCACATTGAGAGTGTTTCTAGAGTCTCAGGCACTATTTTAGATTGTTATAACAACTTTATAAAGGAGACTAGAGGCCCGGTGCAAGAAAATTCATGCACTAGAAAGGGGTCCCTTAGCCTAGTCTGCCCCTTATCGCAGTCCAGAAGCCCTCAGGGGTGGGAAATGACCTGGTAATCAGAGGAAGGTGACGTCCCCATCACACCTCTGCTGCTGCTACTACCGGCAGCACAAGCCTCAGCTGGCCCTGGTTACCTATGACTACGGTGGCCCTGGGCATCTGGGAAGCTGCCATTTGAGGCTTGCCTGCTCCTTGGGCTGGCCCTGGGTGGCTTGGGGGTTAAGGGGACTAGGATTCCAGAGGCAGACACATGCAGGCCCGGCCTTGCTGCACACATGCATCCCCAGCTGGACTGAGGGAACTGGGCGCCACCATCTTGTGGCTGTGGGTGCCACCATCTTTGAGGGCAGGGTAGTCAATTAACATATTCCCTTCTTATTGGTGTGGGCACTGCCATCTTTGTGACAGTGTGAGGGTCAATTAGCATATTCCCTCTTTATTAGATAGGATACTATTATCCCAATTTTACAGATGACATGCTTGATACATACAGGATAAGCATCTTGTTAAAAAAATTTAGCTACTAGGTGATCAAGCGGGGATTCAAATCCAGGCTGCCTGGTTCCAACTTAGCATTACTGTGCCTTGGTTTCCTGCCTCAAAACCTTTGCTAATACTGCTCTCTATTCCTTTAAAGCTCGCCCCCCTCATTTTTCAAAATTCCTCCCATCCATTGAGGTCACAGGATGCCTTCCCAGATCCTTCTTGTTGGAATTGGCCTCCATTTCATTTTCTATGCTCCCAGAACTTTTTAAAGTTCTCCTGTGGCACTTTTCACAGTTGGCTTTGAATTGTGTTATTTATAAACATTTTATAGAGTGTGCTAACTACCTCCCTCCATAGTCCATAGTGACTTTTGGGTGGAGATTGTACTTTGCTCACCTTTGTATCACCTTTAAGTGTCCAGTAGACTATATTACACAAAGTAAATGATTCAGATATGGTCCCTCTTCTAAAAAAAATGTACAATACTTTAAATACTTATTCTTGTCCAGGGAAAACTCAGACCTTATTTACAGAGAACACATTTGTCATTTGTAAGACAAGTTTCATATCTTGGAACCCTCACAACGGCCTTTTATTGGGCCATCCCTGGGATATAGGATAAGCTGGTATGGCTTAATAATCATAGTAACTTTAGGGCACTCAAGGAAATGGAACACAGCTCAGCCTCCCACCTGAAATAGGAATCTCCTCTGAAGAGTTCTTGCCAGAGGGGTTCACCATTTATGAGCACTACCCTAGACATGATAGGTTCCTCTTCTCTCATGGAGTCAATCTGTACCCTTGTCTGTAGCCCTATTATTAAGAAAATCTTTTTGGAGTCTTGTTAGAATATGCCTTCCTCATATTCCTGGAACCTTATTCCTGCTTCTACCCCTAAAGTCACACCACAGCCTGACCAGTGTGGTTAAGTTGGTTGAGCATTGTCTTGTGCACCAAGAGGTCGCTGGTTCAATTCCCAGTCAGGGCACATGCCCAGGTTGAGGGCTTGAACCCCAGTAAGGGAAGTACAAGAGGAAGCCAATAGGTGTTTCTCTCTCATGGCTGTTTCTCAATCTCTCTCCCTCTCCCTTTCTCTCTCTCTAAAGTCAATTAAGACAAAGTTAAAGTCACACCACAACAAATCAGGCTTCTTCAGTCAATTATTTTGGTTGTTTGGTCCTGATCAACTCTTCATTACATGATGCAAATGACTCAGGCAACCGTACTTTGCCATCACACCCACCAAATTGCATTACCCTTTTGGTTAATTGATGGATTACTTAGCAAGTATTCCCAAGCGACTAGAAATTATTGATTCTTCTTTCCATGTATAGATATTGTCAAAGAGAGAGCACTGACTTATTCAATGCCTACATGGCTGGAAAATATCTTCCCACTCACAGCACAGAACTGGGACCACAATTTCTTGCAGTCCATGATGCATGGAATGAGCACTGCCTTCTCACTTTCATATCACTCAGTGTCCCAGGAGCAAATGCTTCCTCTTTATCTTCCTCTGGAGTTTTCCATGACTCTGCCCAACCATACTTCTCAGATATGGGACAGGAGCTGGGTTGGGGGTTATGGACCGGCTGAGGTTGCTACAAAGACAGCTGTCCTGCTGCCCCAGGGCTTCTGTATCTCACATGGCTAGGTTTCCCACCCTGCCCCCATGAAACACAGAGGAACTTGTGCAAGTCTGCTGATCAGCTCTGGGATTCCAGAGCTCTCCAAGGCTCAGCCAGCTTCCAGTATGACCTGGGATTAAAAGTAGATCCATAGAATTTACAGAGCTTTGATAATTTTTCTGGATATTGATAAAGACTTAAGAGCCAGAAAAAAAATATGACTACACCCCTAAGATTAAGGCCTAGAAAGAAAATGTCCAATTTTAAGTTTTGAACCAAAAGTTGTAGGAAGAGGGCATCTGGACAGTTTATAAATGTAATCAACATGAGTTATCTTAACAGAGGCTCTAATTCCATTAATTTCAATTTATTTGCTGCTTTATTTTGTAACTGAGGCCAAGAATGAATCACATCAAATCAGGAAATGGGTCTATTGCATGAACTACTGTCAAGGAAAATATGGAAATCAGAACCAGTTTCAAATTTGACTTTCACCAGTAACTTTTGTCTTGGCCAAATTATTTCATCTCTCTGAACCTCAGATGCGTCATATGAAAAAAATAGAACAATTTCTTCCCTATCCACCTCAGGGCTAAGGATGCTGTGAGACAAAATATATGAAGATTCTAATCTGTTTTCCTTGAGAAATGTCAAAAATAATAAAAGGACTGCTTCCTGGGGCTACCAGTGAGTTAATGCTGAGCAATAGGAATGATCTCCTGGCCCTAGCCAGTTTTTTTTCAGTGTTTAGAGCACTGACCCTTGGACTGAAGGATTGCAGGTTTGATTCCAGTCAAGGGCATGTACCTCGACTGCAGCCTCCATCCCAGCCCTGGATCAGGGCTCCTTTCGGGAGGCAACCAATCAATGTGTCTCTCACACATTGATATTTCTCTCTTTTTCTTTCTCTCTCCCCCTCCCTTTCATAAAAAATGGGGGGGGAAATGGCCCAGCCAGTGTGGCTCCCTGATTGAGCATCAACCCATAAATCTGGAGGCGGTGATTCAATTCCTGGTCAGGGCACATGCCTGGGTTGCAATCTCGGTCCCCAGTAGGGAGCTTGCAGAAGGCAGCTGATCAATGATTCTCTGTTATCATTGTTGTTTTTATCTCTCTCTCCCTCTCCTTTCCTTGCTGTAAAGTCAATAAAAACATCTTTTTAAACATTATAGAAAAATATCCTTAGGTGAGGATTAACAAAGAAACAAAAACCACTGGCAACAAATATCCATGAGTCATGTAAAAAAGCCCAAAGTTAAATGTTCATTTTGCACACAAGAACAATTCCATTAATATTTGATTGATATATATGATATTGTCATAAGGAGTGTGTGAAGGGAAATGTATTTATACAATTGTATTTATACTAGAGGCCCAGTGCACAAAAATTTGTGCACTCGGGGGGCTCTCTCAGCCTGGCCTGTGCCCTCTCGCAGTCTGGGACCCCTCAGGGGTTGTCCAACTGCTGGTTTAGGCCCACTACCTGGGGGATTGGGCCTAAGCTGGCAGTCAGACATCCCTCTGGCAGCCCGGGAGTCCTCGGGGGATGTCCACTTACCAGCAGGGAGCAGGTCTAAGCTGTAGTCGGACATCTTTAGCACTGCTGAGCAGGTGGGAGAGGCTCCCACCACTACTGCTGTACTAGCAGCCATCAGCCTGGCTTGTGGCTGAGTAGAGCTCCCCTGTGGGAGTGCACTGACCACCAGGGGGCAGCTGCTGCATTGAGTGTCTGCCCCCTGGTGGTCAGTGTTTGTCATAGTGACCAGTCATTCCCAGTGGTTCTGCTGTTAGGGTCAATTTGCATATTGCCCTTTTATTATATAGGATAGAGGCCTGGTGCATGGTGGGGGCTGGCTGGTTTGCCCTGAAGGGTGTCCTGGATCAGGATGGGGTTCCCACTGGAGTGCCTGGCCAGCCTGGGTGAGGGGCTGAGGGTCATTTTCAGGCTAGCCACACCCCCTTTAGGGAGGGGGGCGTCCTGCTGGGGAGCCTGGCCAGCCTGGGTGAGGGGCTGATGGCTGTTTGCAGGCTGGCCACACCCTCATGGGGTGAGGGTCCCCACTGGGGGTCTTGGCCAGCCTGGGTGAGGGGCTGATGGCTGTTTGCAGGCTGGCCACACCCTCATGGGGTGAGGGTCCCCACTGGGGGGCTTGGCCAGCCTGGGTGAGGGGTTAATGGCTATTTTCAGGCTGGTCACAACCCCTTCAGGGTGGAGGTCCCTGCTGGGGTGCCTAGCCAGTCTGGGTGAGGGATTGATGGCTTTTTGCAGTCTGACCAAGCTCCCCAGCAGGAACCTTCACCCCATGAGTGTGCGGCCAACCTGGGTGAGGGGCTGATGGCTCTTTGCAGGCTGGCCACGGCCCCCAGCAACCAAAGCTCCCAGCAAGGGATTTATTTATCTTCTATAATTGAAACTTTGTTGCCTTGAGTGGAAGCCACAGCTGGCCAGGGCAGGCCGGAAGCTTGGTTTCCTCCATTGCCAGGGCAACCAAGCCTCCTGCTTGCTCCAGCTCTGTGGCTTATGGCCACTGCCATCTTGGTTGGGTTAATTTGCATATAGTCACTCTGATTGGCTGGTGGGCATGGCTTGGGGTGTAGCGGAGTGACACCAATTTGCATGTTTCTTTTTTATTAGATTAGATTAGATTAGATTTCCCATTGTCTAACACTACAAAAATAGTTAAGTATTCCTGGAGAAACAAGATGGCGGCATAGGGTAGACACCGTATATGCAGCTGTGAACAACTATTTCAGAAAAACCACGAAAAGAACACACGGACACCACTCGCACCCACAGGACGGCTGGCTGAGTGAAAATCCTACAACCAGAGAAGAGTCTGAGACTCAGAGCAGCAGCAGAAGCAAAGTACAGAGGTACGGAGGCGCGCACACGGGCTCGGGGAAGGGCTGGTA
>PVJC01014469.1:0-18418 GCA_004026665.1 Murina feae
CCGTGCGCGCGCCTCCGTACCTCTGTACTTTGCTTCCGCTGCTGCTCTGAGTCTCAGACTCTTCTCTGGTTGTAGGATTTTCACTCAGCCAGCCGTCCTGTGGGTGCGAGTGGTGTCCGTGTGTTCTTTTCGCGGTTTTTCTGAAATAGTTGTTCACAGCTGCATATGCGGTGTCTACCCTATGCCGCCATCTTGTTTCCAAAGTTCTATTTTTCTATCAAAATCCAGAACCAATGAGTAACTTTTGGTTTTCTCTATATGAAACTAAATGAACACACAATTTTACTTCTTGGTCTTCTTAATTTTGCTTATATATTATGAGATGTTAGACTTCTCTTCTTGTCCTTCTAATTTCTTTTTCTCTTTTAACTCTAAATTTGATTTCTTCTCGCTAACTTTTTTTCTCCAAGTACGTGGTTGAAATGTAGAAATATTTCAAACATGCAAAATAATATATATAATGTCTGTTAGTCATAAAGTTTCATATCCATTTTGAAAAGCATTTCAGCTATGTTAAGGACTTACTGGTTGATTGTATTTCTTTATAAGTAATGGAAAGTTCCTAGACATAGAAAAAGGTAGCTTGTATAATTTTGTATTGCATACTTAAATTTGTATTTTGAACGTACTATTTTGCTGGGCAAAGGGTGCAGAATAGATGTGGTTAAAAGGAAGTATGATACAATGAACTGCTATATTGAAGAAGAAGAAAAAAGTGAACTACTAATATATGCTGCAGCAGCACTGAACAAACTATGCTGTAAAAGAAGCCAGACACAAAAGAATGCATTGTTTTTTGAAGTCCAGCCGACCTTGCTTAGTGGCGATGAATGAAACATTATTCAAGGATATTCATTCTGTTACAGCTGTTTCCAACATCGGATCCCGTGGGTACTTTACTTCAAGTTCCAGAAGAGATTTCTGCTCATCTACCTCAGCCAGCTGGGCAGACAACTGCACAGCCAACTCAAGTCTCTCTCCCACCCCCCGCAGAGCCAGCAAAAACAGCTCAGGTAGAGCAGGAGCACGTGGTAGTGGTTAGCCTCTGGGAAGATGTAAAAAGCAGAAAGGAATGTGCTAATATAATAAGGCCACCTAATAGGATAAGGTGACCTTATTATATTAGGTGGTAGATTTTGAAACAAGTTTGAATTACTTTTCCCCCAATTTTAAATGTATGCCGTTAAGAGAGTTTTGTAAGGATCACACAGGTTTTTAAGCCAAAAAAAAAAAAAAAAGTTAACAATGGAAACATTTCAAACATCAAAATTTGGGGGTTAACGTTCTTATCAGCTTTTTATTAGGCCCTTATTATGTTTAACTTCAGAATGCAGCTGACAGTTATCTTGACTCTAGGAAAATTGTCAACTGTTCTCCTTTTGTTCACTTATGTTTGTGTTATTCATTAATACTGTCTACAATCCTTGGTTTTTCAGTATTACTCTTTTTAAGAGATTTGCCAGTTTTATGAGGGTTGATTTTATTAAAATGAGGGAATGTGATCTATAAGCCAGAGCATACGGACTTATGAAAGCAGCTGGGGAAAGTTGCTGCCTTGGAGTGCATGTCCTCCCACAGCAGGGAGCATCCTAGGGGCCAGGATGGCCTCACTTGGAGATGGACGAGTCCTCTGCAGATGAGCAGTGGTCACTCCATGCTTAGTCCCGGCAGTGACTCTCTACCGCTCGATGCTTTGTAGGCACCGTCTGCAGGGGCAGCTTCCCGAGAAACCAAGATCCCCATCAGCCTTGTACTGAGATTAAGGTCAGTCGACATTTTTGTTTTGTTTTATCTTCTGAAAACTCTGAACACACTCTTTTCTCTTCGAAAGTTACTCCTTGTTCCAATAGTCTGTGCCCAAGTGTAACCAGACAGGCTTGCGTGTCCTCCCGGCATCAGGTGCCTTTGCTGGCAGGTGTATTATTTCACTCTGAAATAACAGGAGCAGCGTGAGGCCCCGGATGTTGACAGTCAACTGGTACCTACTCTTCGTTGTTTCTCCACTAACTGTGCATTTGCAATGTAGGCCGTTTAGACTAGGAATATGGCCTTCAATGGAGGAACAGTTTTTAGGGGAGTAGCACTAAGTGGGCTTAACCTGAAAATCAGTCTTGTCATTGTGACCATACAAATAACATGGACTCTGAGATCAACTAACCCAAGAGTAGAGTGCTTTCTGATTGTGACGGAGCAAATAAAGGCCTTCTTCTTAAAAGTGGAGGGAAGACTTCTGTATGACCAAAGAGTTTTAGATCAGAGCATATTATTATCTTAAAGGTGTTGGTGTTTGACATGTCAGTTAAATCACTAGTGATGCTCAGTGTTTGATCTACTTTTAATTAGCTTTCAGAAAGAATAGATGGAACAATTGTGCAGTCAACAGACTATACATATAGCACTCTTAGCTACTGAGGAAGAATATGGAGAAAAGAGAAAATGAAATGCCTCACTTGATCATCAAGTCCGGGTTGGAAGTTGATTTGGATTATGTACTAATAGCTAAAAACAGATTGCAGGTAGTGCACATGCAGAAGTGTAAGTCTGGATGCAGGGCACAGAGAAGGCAGTGCCAGGGATGAAATCCCATGGGGGCAGGTTGTGTTGGAGATGGGTAGCTGTACTTTAAGCACAACTTCAGGAACCTCCTCAAGTATTTGTCAGATAGTCCTAAGCCCTCTCCATTGTTTAGATAAAATGAATTTGGGTTCTAAGTGAACAAACATAACTGCCATCAGACATGATGTTCTAATTTCTCCACCTTTAACCAGAACCGTCAGAGAGCCTGGTTAATTTCAGTCTATGTGGTGTATGTAACTTTTCCTTGCCAGTCATATATTAGAATATGCGGAGCCATATGTTAACCCTTTGCCAACATGGGCAACACGGGCCCAGTTGTTTTCCCATCCCCTTGGACTGCCCAAATCCCACCCACCCACCGATGCTTTTTTCCATCTCATTAGGACTAACCATACGATCTTTGGGAACAAGGCAGTCTTGAGGCACAGCTTTCCTATTCATAGTGGCAGAGTCTGTGTGCGTACATTCAGAAATTGATTTTATACGTCCTGTTTTTTTCATAGGAATTCCAAAAAAGAACTAAATGATATTCGATTTGAATTTACTCCTGGGAGAGGTGAGTCATCAAAAAAACAAACAAACTGGAATTAAAGTAACTGTTGCTTTGTTTAGTGAGAGGTGTTGTGAAGTTTTGTCCTTAAAATATGTTTTGCTATGCTAAAAGATGATAAACATGTTCCTGATTTAAAAGCGTTGGGGGCATATGAATAAAATAATGCACTTTATTACTACTCACCTCATTTAGAAAATCTAGTGCAGGTGACCCTTGAATAGCGTGGGTTTGAACTGCATGGGTTGCTTATACACAGATTTTCTCAATGAATATGTAAATGTATTTTGTCTTCCTTGTAATTTTCTTAATAACGTTTTCTTTTCTCTGCTTTATTATTAGATTGCAGCATATAATACATGTAACATAAAAAATATGTATTACTTCTCTGTTTATGTTATTGGTAAGGCTTCCAGTCAGCAGAAGGCTATTAGTAGTTAAGTTGTGGGGGTAGTCCAGAATTTCCCACTGCACTGCTGGTCAGAGCCCCTACCCTACCCCCCATATTGTTCAGTGGTCATTTGTGTAATGCAAACAGTAATTAATATAGTTCTAATTTACTGTTACTGTTGACCAGACTTGTGCTCTGATAATGTACATTATCTCATTAAATTCTCAAAACAACCCCCTACATAAAGATTACCCACATTGTATGGATGATGAAATTAAGAGACAGGTAAAGTAACTTGGCTGGGGAGAGGCATAGCTTAAGGTGACCAGACGTCCCGCTTTTGGCGGGACAGTCCCGATTTTTGGAAAGAGACATATGTACTACTCTTTGTAATATTATAAGTAATTAAAAAAAAAAAAGAACTCCCCCCTCCCCCCCGCCCGGTCAATGGTGTCCTGCTTTACCAATGTTAAAATCTGGTCACCTTATAGCTGGAATTCAAACCCAGATCTGTCAGAGGCAAAGTTCTTGCTCTTATCACTGGACATGGTTATCCTCCTCACAATAAAGAAGAAGAAAAACAAGGCTTCCAGACTGATCTCTCCCAAGGCTAAAATTGAGCCTGTCGTGCAGAGTTTCTGGCCATGAACTTCTCCCTGGAACATGGCTTATTGCCTTCGTTACTCAGGGTTCAGATTTGGGGAGTGGCCAGCAGCAAGCAGATACCTGTCTTTTGTGCCACACTTAATATTCTTGCTGCCTTATATCATCAGCAACTGACTATCGAAGAGAGGAGATGCCGATGTACAGAGGGGTAGGCACTACTTTTTAAAAACCAGGCAGAGTCTCATACTCAAGAACTAATTCAAATTGCTGGTTGTCTGCACAAGTGTGTGCACATCCCTCCCAGCATCCTCCCGTCCCCTCTGAGGAGCTCAGGGTTCAGCCCTTGGGAAAGAGCATCACTGACTCAGTTGGAGATGAGGGTAACAGGGGATACTTTGTCTTCATCTTGTTAGTTTCCCATTGCAATTGCTCAGATTATAGCGCCCAAAATAATTAGCTATGAAGAAAAGCCCGTTGTCGTCGTCATAAAAGATGTCAGCAAAAACTTGGGAGCGTGATCCCAAAAACAAGAGGTTGCATTTTATTTTTTCTCTCTATTTAATTGAGAGAGAGAAAAATCACTGTTTTATTAGCCCTGAGGAGATTGCAGGTTTGCTATCATGTCTTAGAGATCATGAGGCACAGGCCAGAGCTGCCCTCGGACCAGGCATTTCCTCAGCAGCATCCCTGGCAGGTGCTCTCCCACTGAAATGACACCATTGTTGAGAAAATTATCTTTGTCTTGAACTCACCTTTGCTGTCTGGTTGTATTAGTTCTGCCCTCTGGCTAGACCCGTGAGAATTCCTCAGTTGAGATAATCCCAGTGGTTAAACCTACGTGTGTGGGAGGAAGACCTCCACCCGCCTTCTTGGTTCTGGAGATTTAGCAGCTGAAGTCTGGCAGTGCCCACACCTGCTCGGAGGCTCAGCAGTGACATGCAGCACAAGAAACGGAACACCTCTGCTTTGTCCTTGCAGATACAGCGGAGGGCGTCTCTCAGGAACTCATCTCTGCTGGCCTGGTCGATGGAAGGGATTTAGTTATAGGTAACTGCACTCCGCTCTGTCCTGCCCCGTCTCTGTCTGTGTACTTAGGACTAAGAAAACCAGGCTTTGATTCATTCCACTGAGCGCATATCAGTGGTTCTTGGAATGGCTCCTGGCTTGGCTGAAATAACAAGTATTGGGGACAATTCCTTACAAAAGAGAAAATGTCACTCCCGAGTTTGCTTTGTGACCTTTGGTGATAGTGAAAAGCCTACCCAGGTCGCTGGGAGACTGGTAGAAGTGATGACAGAAATTACAAGTTAAAGTAAGCTTGGTCATGTCCAGTCCATTTTGGAGGATGAGTGCTACCCTTGTGGAGCAAGGAGGTAAGCAGAAACCTTTCAGGCCACAGGTACAGATTACTGCAGGGAAAGAGCAATGCATGGGGCAGGTCAGCAAAGGTTTTCTGTAAAGGGCCAGACAGTAATAGTGTAGGCTTTGTGGGTTATGCACAGTCTCTCTCTTCTTTAAACCATTCTTAGCTCACAAGCAGGACAGAAACAGGCCACAGGTATAGTTTGAATAGGCAAAATCATTCCTCTTTAACCTGAATGTCTGTCCTAAATTAATACAGCATCTTAAAGAAAGTTCATTTGACAATGATTTCAGAATTTTTTTTTCAAGTATATTTTATTGATTTTTTTTTTTTACAGAGAGGAAGGGAGAGGGATAGAGAGTTAGAAACATGGATGGGAGAGAAACATCGATCAGCTTCCTCCTGCACACCCTCTACTGGGGATGTGCTAGCAACCAAGGTACATGCCCTTGACCGGGATCGAACCTGGGACCCTTCAGTCCGCAGGCGGAGGCTTCATCCACCGAGCCAAACTGGTTAGGGCTGATTTCAGATTTATTTGTGCTACTTGGAGTTGAGTTTAAAAGATACTTTCCTTTAGGGAGTGATGAAACTTTCTGCTTCCATGTTAATTGTACATAGAAGATTAAAAACTACCATTGAAATTCTTAAAATGTGGCTGGAAATGGGTAGCCTACACTCATTACCTTTTCTGTTTGATTACAGTGGCAGCTAATTTGCAGAAAATTGTGGAAGAACCTCAGTCGAATCGATCTGTCACTTTCAAACTGGTATTCGTCTCCTCCTCCTCATTAAACCTCCTTCCTTTTCTCACACCAGCAGCCCCTGCAGACCAGCTTCCATAGTCTCTGGGTGATGAGAATTTTACTTTTATTTATTTAAGTATGTTTTTAAAAATATATATATTTTATTGATTTTAGAGAGGAAGGGAGAGGGAAAGAGAGATAGAAACATCAATGATGAGAGAGAATCATTGATCGGCTGCCTCCTACACTCCCCCTATTGGGGATGGAGCCCGCAACCCAGGTATGTGCCCTTGGCTGGAATTGAACCTGGGACCCCTCAGTCCCCAGGCTGACACTCTGTCCACTGAGCCAAACCAACTAGGGCTTAAGTATGTTTTTATTGATTTTACAGAGAGGAAGGGAAGGGGAGAGAGAGGAGAGAGAGAAACATCAATCAGCTGCCTCCTACACACACCCTGATCAGGGATGGTGCCCTCAACCTGGGCATGTGCCCTGACTAGGAATTAAACAGGCAACCTTTCAATGCACAGGATAATGCTCAACCTACTGAGCCACACTGGCCAGGGCTGAGTGATGAGAATTTTAAATTATCATGGATCGTGTTCACTTAGCCACCCTCCAAGGCCCTAGGCTGAAGTCTCCCTTTGAGTGGCCTTCCCAGGAAACCTATCCCAGGCCCTTGACTATGCTCAGGAGAGATTGTGAGCTAATTTGACTCCAGCCCCATCCCTTCTGGAAGAGATACCTTCACCTGCCTTCTGTTTCTATCCCAGGGACCTCTCCCCCACTGCCTGCATTCCCACAATTCCCATGTCAGTTTTAATTGCTATCTGTAAGTTGTTTATACAGAGAGCCACAGCTTCTCATTTTGTTTGGTTCTTAGGCATCTGGTGTTGAAGGCTCAGATATTCCGGATGATGGTAAACTAATAGGATTTGCCCAGCTCAGCATCAGCTAAATCACAGCCCTGGACGAGGAGGCCTCAGAAGATTCCACACATGCATATCTCTGTTACTTCTGTTGGCCTAAACCCACTACTGCCAAAGAACCCAGCAACACACTTCCCAGCTAGGAGTTTTAGAGGTCTTTCTTCATGTTCGTCTTGCCATCGTCCCCCCCTTTTCCCACAGGGAAAGAAAAGTTGGATCACCAGTGGCCAGCATCCCTTCACAGAGTCCGTTAGTAAACTTACATGTCCCCTATCGTCCTCCATCTGCGAAGTGGCCGGGTGCCTCAGCCCAGGAGGAGACCTTTCAGCTCATCTTGCCTTACTCCATGGATGGCGCTGGGTAGAAAGTAGCAGCTGTGTCAGGCTTCCTCGTGCTGCCTCTTCTCCCACACCCGACAGGATGTGGGCACCTTGGGATGTCTCGTCACCCCACCGAAGTAGCAATTAGAAGTTGATTGTCCATCTGGAGCCCAGAGAATTTAATTTAGGGATTTTTTTTTTTAATCTGATGTGAATTCTAGCAACCTTTGTTAGGAAAAAGCACAGCCTCAGATGGAGGCAGCCTAAACTGTCTTCTAGTTTTGTTCATGATGTTTCTAAGCGTTTTGCTGAAGCTGCTCTCAGGCACCCTTTTCATTATTCCCTCCAGAAAGGGTCGCTAGCCTTAACTTCAGCTGGTGCAAAACATCCGACTGTAGTCGAACTTCAGCCATCGGATCCTTCAGCGTGGAACTTGGAACTGTTTTCAGAGAAAATTTCAAGTATTGGCTTGTCAAAGTGAATTTTCCCAGCAGTGGTTTTTGGACAGAAAAAAAAAACATAACTCATATCATTGTGGAAGTTATTTATTTTCAGAATTTAAAAAATTAAGTTGAAGAAGAACTGCTTCTCAATCCTCCCATGAAAATCAGTTTGCCTGACCTCCAAGTCCTGAGGAAATGCAAGGCTGAGATTTCCACAGCAATAACGGAGACCCACACCGCGCTGGAGCGGCCTGCCCCTGCCCCCTCGCCTGCACTGACCCCATGGAGGGGGTCCACGCTGCGGTGCACTGACCCTGGCCCAAGGCAGAGAGTGAAACCACATGTGCCGTGACTTAGGATTTCTGACTAGACAGTATTCATTTGATTTTCTACAGAAATAATGTAAATTATTCTTTAGGTTTTAAAAAAGAGCACTCATAATGCAATTTGTGAATAATCAATGGGGTTGATTTTTTTTTCCTACTGTTTCGCAGTCAGCCTTTGTCTAATTGCAAAGAGCCCTAACACGTTTTGTATATGAAAGGGATCCTCAGTCTGGCCTGACACCACACACACAGAGGGACTTTGGCCCCAGGAAGAGGGGAGAGCTGCCTCTTAGGGAGTGAGTGGCTCCAGCACGGCCAGCGTTGTTGGTCTGTGAGTGGCAAGATTGCTCTAGCTGGTTTTCTCTTGGGGTATCTCAGGGCTCTCCCTACCGGCGACTTGTCACAGTTCTTGTTTCATCCGGAGCTTGTAGTTTCAGTCACGGGCTTAGCCTACGCTGGATGCAAAGGCATGTTGGGAAAAGGGTGGATGTTGCGGAGTAAGAGAAAAGATGGGTTTGAGACAGAGGTCGGGAAGAAAGAAGATTACAGATCAGACACGAAAGTCCATGGTCCAAGCAGGATGGTTCGCGGGAGAGAGCTTGCTGAGCCTGGAGATAGGAAAGGAGATCGATCAGCTTGCTGGGAAAATATTTACCTTTTTCTTTCTTTTTAAAAATGTATTTATTTTTTTTAGAGGCAGGTAGAAGGAATAAAGACAGGGAGGTAGGAATAAGTTTGAAAAAGAGAGAGTGTCCTCTTTGGCGCAAGACTAGTAGCTTACCTCGAGTCTGTGTTTTGGTGTCCAATAAACCCATCATAATCTACTTATTTATAATGAGTCCGAAGGGTGTGGTATCTCTGTTGTAGCTTTCTGTTTGTAGGCGATTAAAACAAGACGGGGGGGATAAGCGGCAGCACATCCTCCAGTTCAGTGTCTCCAGCCAGCCATTACCTTTGGACGGCAGTGGGACCAAAGCACTGCAGTAGAAGTGGGCTGGGAGTGAGGAGTCACCAAGCTGCAGGACAGTGTTCTGCACACGGTATAGTGGACTTCCTCTGCTGCCTTGCGCAGTGATGCTGAGAAAAGAACAGGAACTTCCCAGGTGGGACAGCACATGACCTAGTGAGAGACCTCGCTCCTTTCCAGGAGTGGTGGGTGGTTCAGGGTACACCCTTTTCCCAAGGTCCCCAGGAGTCCCTGGTCCCTGTGGTAGGGTCTGCCTTCAGCACAAGGTAACCTGTGCCAATGCTGTTTGTGAAGTGTATGGTGTTTCTAAATGACTATTGGGGTTGTTTGGTTTTTTTGCTTAAGTTTTGAACCAAATCCTAGAGCCAGCTAATATTAATAATCTGGAGGATAGAATAATAATGTATCAATAAATGGAGGTTCCTCCTTACGAAATGTGCTAGATAATGGAAGATGTAAAATATTTGACTCACACCTCCCCCTTTTGACTTTGTATTTTGCTGCATGTTTCCTTCATTTTTAATCAATAAAGAGTAAATTGTCTGTGGTGGTATAAGGAATCTTGAGTGGCGGTGAGTGGGGAAGAATGGGGAGTGGGTCAGAGAATCTCTACTGTAATTTTTCTTCCAAATGCAGAAAAGCGAAAGTGCATAAACACTTTAAACAATGTGCATGATCTACAAAATCTTTGTACACATAGGAAAACTGAAGTCCCAAAGGGAGAGAGGGAGAATGGGAGAGAGAACTCCGTATATTGATCTTTTCTGACTTGATTCTACTTGTGGATGTGGGCAGGGGAAAGATGTTTGATTCAAGCTTGTGGGAGTTCCTTTTGGAAAGTTCAGAGCAGGGCTGAACTTGTCTCCATTTGGCTTTGAAATTGCAATGGTGGGGTTTCATGGAAGATTCTAGGCCCTTCTATTTCTCCACCTCCTAGATAAGTAATCTCTCTAAGCATAATCTCTTTCCAGGAAGGTTGCCTTTGGCCAGTGATAGGACTGCTTATGGGTTTTGGTAATCCAGAGCTCAAGTCCTGGAATTGGCAATATCGGATCTGATTGAGTTTGCTTTTAAGATAACCAGGTCATAAAAGTGGACTCTGACTATTGTGGGGGATAGAGAAGGGGTGCTGGTTATTCAAAAGTGACCCTGGTATATTGGGGATGGACACAGCAAGAGCAGCACCCCCCCACACACACACACACACACACACTTGCCCATTTTCTCTAACACGGTCAGATCTTGGCAAGAGAGTGTAGTGGTGCTCAGTGCAGCAGTGTACAGGTCTTTTCTTTGGGCAACTTTACCCTTTATTGTTTAGAGAAGTTTTCGTTTCGTAGCAAAATGGAACAGAAAGTATAGAGTTCCCATATACTCCCTGAATCTATACATACGTGCACAAACTTCCCCGCTATCAACATCCTGCACCAGAGGAGTACATTTACTGCAGTCGATGAACCTGCCTTGACAAGTTACTGTCACTCAAAGTCCAGATTCACTCTTTCTGTTGTGCATTCAGTGGGTTTGGACAAATGTACAATGACATGTATCATCGTTAACAGTATCGTACAGAGTAGTTTCACTGCCCTGAAATCCTCTGTATTCTTTCCTGCTCATTCCTCTCTCCCCTCTAGTTCCTGGCAACTGGTGATCTTTTTACTGTATCCATACTTTTGCCTTTTCCAGAATGTCATATAGTTAAGATCGTACAGTATTTAGCCTTTTCTGAATGACTTCCTTCACTTAGTCATGTGCATTTAAGGTTTCCCCATGTCTTTTCATGGCTTGTTAGCCCGTTTTTTTTTAGCACTAAATAATGTTCCATGTCTGGATGTATCACAGTTTATTAATCCAGTCACCTACTGGTTGCTTCTAAATCTGGGCAGTTATGGATAAAACTGCAATGAACATTCATTTTATGTGGATATAAATTTTCAACTCTTGGGTAAAAATATCAAGGAACCCAGTTGTGGACTGTATAGTAAGAAAGAGTGTGTCTAGTTTTGTGAGAAGTCACCAGCTGTCTTCCAAAGTGTCTATTTCGTTTTATATTCTCACCAGTGAATGTAGATGTGTCTGTACTTGTGCGTGTGTGTAATGGTATCACTTTTTAATTTGCAATTCCCTAATGACAATCTTGACTATCTTTTTATTTGCTTATTTGTTATCTGAATATATTCTTTATACACACACACACACACAGTGGCCAGATTATTATGACCACTTGATGTTTGTAGGCAAATTAGCTATAATTTCCCACTGAAGTTGCTAGAGGGCCAGACCATTATAAATAGGGAAGCAGGCTGTTTACCATGACAGTAGAAGTGATTTTTGTGATTTTTTAAAAATATATTTTATTGATTTTTTTTTTTTTTTTTTTTTTTTTTTTACAGAGAGGAAGGGAGAGGGATAGAGAGTCAGAAACATCAATGAGAGAGAAACATCAATCAGCTGCCTCCTGCACACTCCCCACTGGGGATGTGCCTGCAACCAAGGCACATGCCCTCGACCAGAATCGAACCTGGGACCCTTGAGTCCACAGGCCAACGCTCTAGCCACTGAGCCAAACCGGTCAGGGCGATTTTTGTGATTTTTTTTTTTTCTGAAGACATGGGTAATGCAATTTAACAGCCTTTGAACATGGAAGATATATATATATCATATATATATATATATATCATATATATATATATATATATATTTGATTTCAGAGAGGGAGGGAGAGAGAGAGAAATGTCAATGATGAGAGAGAATCATCTATAGGCTGCCTCCTGCATGCCGCCTACTGGAGATCAGGCCCACAACCCAGGCATATGCCCCTAACTGGAAATGAACCTGGGACCCTTCAGTTTGAAGGCTGAATATATTCTTTGGTGAGGTGTCTGTTAAGGTTTGAAGCCCATTTTTAAGTAGGTTGTTCATTTGCTTATTGTTCACTTTTAAGAATTCTTTGTCTATTTTGCATAATGGATCTTTATCAGATAATCTCTTCTGCAAATACTTTTTTCTGGTCTGTGGCATGTCTTCTCATTCTCCTAACGATGTCTTTTGCAGAGCTGAAGGTTTCAATTTAAATGAAGTCCAGCTTATCAATTACTTCTTTCATGGATTATGCCTTTGATGTTATATCTAAGAGGTCATTACCATACCCAATGTGTAGATTTTTGCCTATGTCATCTTCTAAGAGTTGTATAGTTTTGCAGTTTGCATTATGGTCTATGATCCATTTTGAGTTGATTTTTGTGAAGAGTATAAGGTCTGTGTCTAGATTTTTTTATTTTTGCCTTTGGATGTCCAGTTGTTTCACCACTGCTTATTGAAAAGACTACCTTTGATTTGCCTTTGCTCTTTTGTCAAAGATCAGTTAAATCTGTGGGTCTATTTCTAAGCTCTGTATTATGTTCCAGTGATCTATTTGTCTATTCTTTTGCTAATACCATGTCTTGAGTATTATAACTTTATAGTCTTGATGTCAAGAGTCTTCTGACTTAGTTCTTCAATATTGTGTTGGTTATTCTGACTCTTTGGCCTCTCTCCATAAACTTTAGAATCAGCTTGTCATATTTCACAAAATAACTTGCTGAAATTTTTATTGGGATTGTGTTTAACTACTAGATCAAGTCGAGAAGAACTGACATCTTGACAATATTGACTGTTCCTATCCATGAACATAGACCATCTCTCCCTTTATTTAATTTTTTGTTGTTTTTCTTCATCAGAGTTTTATAGTTTTCCTCATACAAAACTTGTACATGGTTTGTTAGCTTTATACCAGCACTAGAGGCCCGGTGCACAAATTTGTGCATGGGTGGGGTCTGGCCACCCCGCCCCAATGGGGGCCAATTGGGCCAGGCCAGGGGAGGAGGGCCTGTGGAAGGTTGCCTGGCTTGCCCCACCCCCGATCTGGCTGAGGCCAGCAGGGGGAGGGGCTGCTGCCTGACTGGGACATTTGGCCGGCTGTAGTACACATCATAGCGACTGGTTATTCCAGCATTCTGGTCATTCCATTGTCCTGGTCACTTGGTTTTTATATATATAGATGTCATTTTTGGGTGCTAATGTAAATGGTACTGTTTTTCATTTCAAACTCCACTTGTTTATTATTGGTAGATAGGAAAGTAGTAGTTTTTCTGTATTAACCTTATATCCTGCAACTTTACTATAATCATGTATTAGTTCTAGAAGTGTTATGTTGATTCTTTTGGGTTTTTCATATGGATAATCATGTCATCAGCAAATAAAGACAATTTTTTTCCTTCCCAATCTGTATATTTTTGTTTCCTTTTCTTGTACTATTGAATTATCTAGGGTGTTCATTATGATGTTGAAAAGCTCAGGTGAGGAGAGATGTCCCTGCCATGTTTCTGAAAAGGTTCTAGTTTCTCATTAAGCATGATGTTAGTTGTGGGCTTTTTGTAGATGTACCTTATCAAGTTGAGGAGGTTACCTCTAGGCCTAGTTTGCTGAGAGTGTTTATCGTAAATAGTATTAGATTTTGTCAAATGCTTTTTCTGCATCGTTGATGTGATCGTGTTCTTCCTGAGCCTTCTGATAAGAAGGACGACATTTCATTTTCATATGCTGAACTGGTGTTGCATACCTGGGATAAATCTAACTGGGTCAAGGGATAATGTTCTTTTCATACATCGTTGGAATCAAGTTACTGATATTTTGCTGAGGATTTTTAGCATCTTTGTTCAAGAGAGACACTGCCTGGTGGGGGAGTTTGGGATGGGCGGTAGAGAGGAAAGGGCTCTTCTTATGCAGGATCTTGTACCATTACTCTGCTTTCCACGATCTGCCCTGCCTTGACCTGCTCTATATGCTGACTGGTTAATGAGCAATCCGAGGCTGTGCCACACAGGTGGCCAGGTAGGTGCAGGCACACTATACCCAGGACTTCCCTGCACAACCTGGCTTCCTCGTATTCCTTTCACCCATGTTCCTCTACCTAGCTCTTAAAATCGTTCAAAATTGAAAACATACAAAGGCTTTCTGATGCATATACAAACAAAGATGTAAATGTGTGTGCATATGTACACATGTGTTTTTTTCCTAATGTCCCCTTTAATCCATCATTCCCCAACTCCCATGACTGAACTAGACCCCTTCCAAGACCTGGGTCTTCATCTGGTAAGACTTCTTCCCGGGGGTATAATAAGGGGCCTGTGATAGAGAGACTTTGTCCTGTGTTCTTTGTTGTCACTGAGATCGCCTAGGATCGCTGGGGCTACTCTGGGCAGTTGCATTTGTTTTTAATCTTGGCGTTGTGTTTGTGATGGATTCCTTGTTTAGAGATCAAAATGTAGCTCTTAACTCCTCCGTAATTGCTTTCTATTCTTGAATTGTCTTCATTGATGAAAATGAAAAGCTTTTATGCCCTTGGTGAGTCTCCTGACCTCTGTGCTGCCTTGGGATTGACTAGTGTTACACACCACCAGTACCAGGACCTGAGGAGAAAGATGATCATGAGTCAAGAGGCTAGGTTGGTCCATGGACACATGTGATGAATCTGCAGGCTGGGTCTTGCAGCTCTCCTGACTTACCCTGCTCTGTTAGCATGGGCTGGTTGCTAAAGGGACTTCTGTGTCCCTTTGGGTATTGCAACTACTCTCAGAATGTGCATTCTATTGTGATGAGGGGTTTGAACTGGGTGTGGGTTGTTTAGGATGTGGCAATTAGCGGGGCTACGGGGGGTGCTGTATACTATATGTTTGGGTAAAGCTCTGTCCTGTGTGCTGGGCCTGGGAGGTTTCCTTGGTTCTTATGATGCCAGTGTCTAATAAAACATCCTCTGATTCTGCGAGCCTGAGTGGACTATTTTTTTCATCATCCTCTATCCTTGACAGGGAGCTGAGGTGTGAAGGTGCAGCTGAGCGCAGCTGGGTTAAATATTAATGCTGCCGTTATCACAGCCAAGAGGAGCAAGGAACCCTGGGCCAAGGTGCATAGCTCTCTGCTGGCCTCAGGCTGAGGACGTGGTGACCAATAGACATGGCTCAGTTTTCCGAGGTCTTGGCTGAAATAGGCGACTTCGGTCGCTTTCAGGTGCAGCTGCTGCTGCTGCTGAGCGTCCCCAACTTCCTGAGCGCCTTCTATATGTTTGGCCAGGTCTTCATGGCTCTGGAGGAGCCCCACCACTGCTCAGTGGCCTGGGTCAAGAACCTGACCTTCAACCTGAGTGCTGCCGAGCAGCTGAACCTGAGCGTGCCCCTGGATGCTGCCGGCAATCCCGAGCCCTGCCGCATGTTCCGGCCGCCCCCCAACGGTACCAACCTGGAGGACATCCTCAGCCACCGCTTCAATGAGACACAGCCCTGCGAGGCGGGCTGGGAGTATCCTGAAGACAGGCCCCTGTCCCTGAAGAATGAGGTAGGCTGCCTTTGGGGCTGGCTGTCCACTTGTTTGGGGTCTGTCACTTCCTCTACCTTATGCTTTGCCTGCAGTCACTGGCATTGCTGCCTTTGTCTTGCCCCTATGCCTGAATGATTAACCATTAATACATATGCCTGTTTGTCTTTTTGCCAATTACCCTGTTTTTCTCTTTGTCCTCTGCCTCCAGGCCCGTCTACCTCTCCATCCATTTTCTCTGATCTCTCTGCCCGTCCGTCCATCCATTTTTGCCTGTTCTTTGGTTTGTCCTGCCTGTCTGCCGAGTCGCCTGCCTTTCTTCCTGTTCCCTCCTGTTTTTTCGTCTTTATCCCTTTCCCTCCCGTGTTGTCAGTCTGCACCTGCGTGTACACCTGCTTGCCCATCTTCCTGTGTTTTCCCAATGCGAATCTCTTTCCCTGTCCGCTCATCTGCCTTTCTGCTCACTTGCCTTGGCTTCCCACCTTTTAGCTTCTCTCTTCTGGTCTCCTCCCGCCGACCTCCGGGTGCTGGAGGACCGCTGTGACTCTAGGACTTGTCCTGTTGAGTACAGATCATGTGTTCTTGCTCAGTTCATTCTCCCGGAGGGGCCCAGGCAGAGGACAGGAAGAGCCCCACTCCAGCCACCTCAAATGAAGAAGACCCCACAGCAAACATCCTGGCCCACGCCGCTTCTTCCTAGACGGCACGATGGGTCTCAGAGTGGGGGTGGGGCTTTGCCAGGATGGCATCCTGGACTGGCCGTGGAGCTGGGACCCACGCGGCTCCTGCTGCCCAAGGGCCCTGCAGGAGCGGGACCTGGGGTGGCAGGGGGGGCACACCTGAGAGGATCAGCGCAGCTCTCACCTTCAAGGAGCAAACCTAAGCCATTGTGAGGACATAATCTGGAATCCAGAGAGTAAACATTTATTTTTCCTCAATGGGTAAAAAAGGTTTCTTTCTTAGAAGCTCTCAGAGGACAGTGTTTTACCCAAACTCTCATTTTAATATGTGACCCTAAACCTGCCCCACAACCCTGGTGCCCGAGGATGAGATTTTCAGTCTTTGTCTGGCAACCGCCCTCATCCCACTCAGGGAGAAGACAGCCCATGCACTCCCCAGCCTCTGGATCTCGTCCAGCTGGCCCAGTCTACCCCTCCCTGGCCTCCCATCTCCCCGGCATCACCTCATCCCAGGTTCTGCCTTCACCACCTCAGATCCTGTGGAGTGTGCCTGCCTCTCCATGTGCTCATGAACTCTGCCAGGCAGCCAAACAGCACCATCCTAAACACCCAGGCAAACATCCAAACACTCGCCCTTGTTCACAGCCTATGCAGGACTGTCCTTGAGTTTTATTCAACCAAATATCCTTGAGTATATGAACTGTGGGGAACAGTTGGGGGGGGGGGGCGGCGGGGCACCCTGCTCCCTTCTGCAATTGCCCCGAATGGTCAGGGGAAGACCTGGGCTTCTCACTTAGAGAGAAAGGGCGGCTGGGCTCAGAAGTTGCTTCCTCCTAATGAAGGAATGGGCAACTTTTGGAAGAGTTGGTATGTGAGCTGGGCCCCAAGGTACAGAAGGGTGAAGTTGAGAAGACATTTGTGTGTGGAGTCAAGCTGTGTGCAGGGGGCACAGAACTCCCCAAAGGGCCCTCAAAGCAGTGGGGTGAGGGCTGATCACATGGACTTCCTGAGTAGGCACATTCAATAGACATGTATTCAGAGTTACATGGACATGCATGTTATTCCAGTCTGTCTGTCAGGGTGCATTGCCTCCACCTCCTCCCCGACCATGTATGCACAGGCTGTCCTCCATCCTAACCTCCTCCCCCACCCTTAGTATTCTGACTGCCTGTGAATGAGGACAGCTTTGAGGGGGGGTGGGGTTGCTTCTGGATGAGAGCACAGGTGGGTCACAGGGGTTTCCTGGCTGTGAGGAAGAAGCCCCCTTTGTTGGGGAGCACCAATTAGTACTTCTGTCAGAGGTCCCCAAACTCTGCATCCTTAGCATGTTGGTCATCTTTTAAAAAAATATATTTTATTGATTTTTTAACAGAGAGGAAGGAAGAGGGATAGAGAGTTAGAAACATCGATGAGAGAGAAGCATCGATCAGCTGCCTCCTGCACATCTCCCAGTGGGGATGTGCCCGCAACCAAGGTACGTGCTCCTGACTGGAATCGAACCTGGGACCTTTCAGTCCGCAGGCTGACGCTCTATCTACTGAGCCACACCAGTTAGGGCAATGTGTTGGTAATTTTTCTTAGCATCTCTAGAAACCAAGAAATACATAACCCTGCCAACAACGTAAGCATTTATGTTCTAACAATTTAATAACCGTTTTAAAAAAATAAGGCACAAAGGGACACATTTTTATCTCATTCTTAAAGAAGCACAATTACTTACTAATAGGATGCTTACTAATGGAATGGCACACCTCAATCCTTGAATACTGCTACCCTCATTTTCGGATCTCCGTAGATTTTCTCGTGGTGCTTGCTTTCTCTCATAGCAATGGCCGAAAACACA
Source organism: Murina feae (assembly GCA_004026665.1). Lineage (NCBI taxonomy): Eukaryota > Metazoa > Chordata > Mammalia > Chiroptera > Vespertilionidae > Murina > Murina feae. The sequence goes on from PVJC01014469.1 coordinate 18,093, forward strand.
ACTTCCCATAGATATGAGCCACTGAAAGGAAAGTAGCGTGATCTCATGTAGAAATAACCATCCTGAGCGAGAAGTTTATGTGCTATCAGACAAATGTTGCGTATTGCTGTATTTTCCCTCACTAGTTTAAATATGCTACACTCAGGTTCCTGGGGGTACCCTGACACACAGTTTGGGAACCGAGGGCACCTGCCATGAACCATCCGTAGTGGGCAACCTAGGTGATAAAGGACTTGTCCCAGCTGCCCCTGGACTCATATCTGCCTGTGTCTGCCTCAGTTCAACTTGGTTTGTGATCGGAAGCACCTGAAGGAGACCTCGCAGTC
>PVJC01014469.1:18518-36494 GCA_004026665.1 Murina feae
GGTCGCAAAGCCAGCATCCTGATCCAGCTACTGCTCTTCGCCATCATCGGCCTGGCCACGGCGTATGTGCCCAACTTTGAGCTCTACATGGTCATGCGCTTTGCTGTGGCTACTGCCGTGGCTGGCTATGCCTTGACAAATGTCACCCTGCGTGAGTATCTGGCCTGCAGCCTTAGCCACAGGGTGAGGCCCTGGGGACTGGCCTCATTCCCAGACTCAGGGGGCCTTGCCAGGGACCACACCTACAGGGGTCACACCTGTGCTTCCTGGGCTGGGACTGAGGCCCCTACCCTGACAGGGTGGCTTCTGGGGAGATGGGGAGTGTAAGGGCAGGGCCTGGCCCAGTCTCAGCATCTCCATTCACAGTTGCAGAGTGGGTGGGGCCCTCGAGGAGGACTCAGGCCGTGGTCCTGGCCCAGTGCAGCTTCTCCCTGGGGCAGATGGCCCTGGCAGGGCTTGCCTATGGCGTCCGTAACTGGCGGCTCTTTCAGATCGCAGGCACCACACCCGTCCTGCTGCTCTTCTTCTACTTCTGGTGAGAAGGTGCTTCCCAGAGCAAGCACCCTAGGTCAGCCGTGCTCCCACAGGGTTAGAGTGTAGACTCAAGTTCCTCCCATGGGATACTCAGGGACACGTCTGGGAGAGGGGCCTGCCCAGGGTATGGGGTTCGGTGTGCACTGGAACAGCCAGGGAGGCTCTGAGGTATTGGGGGGCTCTAGGGCTTCGTACCCTACACTCACACCTGTTCCTGACCTGCAGGGCTCTGCCAGAATCTGCCCGCTGGCTCCTGGCCCGGGGGAGAGTTGAGGAGGCTAAACAAGCCATCCAGAAGGCGGCCTCAGTCAATCGGCGGAAACTGTCCCCAGAGCTGCTGAGCCAGGTACTCATGGCAGAGCCCCATCTGCCCCTGATCTGACCCACAGCCCATTCTGCCAGCTCTCACTCTGCATCTTCCTCCCAGCTGGCCCCAGAGAAGACGGGCCCCTCGGGGAATGCCCTGGATCTGTTCAGGCACCCCCAGCTCCGGAAGGTGACCCTGATTCTCTTCTCTGTCTGGTGAGGGCACTGGGGCCATGTCCCTTCTGGGGGTGTGTCCGAGGGATGTGGGACAGTGGCTCTCTACTGGGATGGGCTGTGCGGGAATGACTGGGCCTCTCCCTGTCTGTGCTACTCTCCTGTGGGACTTTGAGCCAAGTCAGGCCCCCTCTCTGAGTGTGATGATATCTCATCACCCAGAAGTGACAGGCACCCTTGGAATCTTTATAGGTTTGTGGACAGTCTGGGGTACTTTGGCCTGAGCCTCCAAGTGGGAGACTTTGGCCTAGACATCTACCTGACACAGCTGATCTTTGGAGCCGTGGAGGTGCCCGCCCGCTACTCCAGCATCTTCATGATGCAGTGGTTTGGCCGCAGGTGGAGCCAGATGGGGACTCTGGTTCTGGGTGGCCTCATGTGTATCAGCACCATCTTTGTCCCGGCAGGTAACTGGCCTGGCTCTCCCCTGGCCCCACCTACCCTCACTCACCTGTGGCCAGAGGCCTCCCCAGGGTTACGGGTTTGGGTAGATGGGGCAGAGAGCAGGGCCCACGGGATGGGCTATCTGCCCTTCGTGTGGCTGACCAGCCTCCTTCACCAGATCTGCCCGTCGTGAGCACTGTGCTGGCCATCGTGGGGAAGTTCGCCACAGCTGCTGGATTTACCATCTCCTATGTCTACTCCGCTGAGCTCTTCCCCACCATCATCAGGTAAGGGCTGCTGGCACCGTCCCCTTCCTCTGCTCCCAAGACCCCCGATGTTGGCCATCCCTCCTCCGCCCTCACCGCCATCCACAAATAGCTTTCGGGGTGGCTCTGGGAACCGTGCTGGGTGCAGACCAGGGCATCTACAAATATAGTCCCAAACCCAAGGTGTCCCAGGCTGGTAGAGAAGTAAGCCACACCCCGGCCATGTCAGGGCTGCACCATGGGATACATCTAAGAATGAATGGCTCCAAAGAAGGAACTGTCATGTGGGGGGAGGGGTTCTCGGGAGGGGCAGCCTTCACCCTGAGCCTGGAGCGCAGCAGCTGACAGAGAGGCCTGGAGGTGGCAGCAGCCTTGGACTCTCAGTAGGAGGAAGACTGGGGGGCTGGATGCGCCTGGAGGCCCTGCAGGCCTGGGGGCGCCGTACGGGGGTCTGGGCTCTCCCAAGGAAGTGTGCTGAGCACTGGCCTCCCCGCAGGCAGACGGGCATGGGGCTGGTGGCCATCTTCTCAAGGATCGCAGGCATCCTCACGCCCCTGGTGATGCTGCTGGGCGACTACCACAAGGCCCTCCCGATGGTCATCTACGGCAGCCTCCCCATGGGGGCGGGCTTACTCTGTGCGCTGCTGCCTGAGACACGTGGCCAGGCCATGAAGGATACCATCCAGGACCTGGACCAGCGCCCCCCGCTGCAGTGAGCAGCCCGCTTTCTCTGTAGTCTGGGCCCCTGGCTTCCCATCAGTGCCCTATGTCAGCAGCCCACGCCTCTGCCTCACCATCTGTCCATGGTCCCTTACAGACCCATGAGGGGGTTTAGGAACCACAGACATCTGACTGGCCTTGGGGTTAGATTCCCCCTACTTAGGGGAGGGATGGGGAGGAGCTCTGCTATGGAGCCACTTCCGGGTCAGCCAGGGATGGCTTTTCGCTCCCTCCAGGACTAAGAAGTCAGTGCCCGCAGAAAACGAAACGGGGGCCTCGGGAAGAACTCCCAGCTCAGGAGAGGCCTCTGTGAGCAGCACGTCCTTCTGACCTCGTTCCCTGGACACCGCGGACCTGAGAGCAAGACTGGCTTTGCTGATGGAGGCAACACACCAGGACCCGACTTCAGCATCAGCACCCACTGCCACGCCCACTCCCAGAGGCACCTGAGACGGGGCCTCTCTCCTTCCATCACCTTTCTTATTCCTTGAGCCCCACCCCCAACACCCTCTTCTGAGTCAGGGTCTTGGTTGTAACTTGCCCTCTGATAGTCTTGTGGGGAGTACAGCTCCCCTGACCCCTCCATCTCTGTGACGCCTAGAGCTGGTGGTAGGTGCTGGGCCAGATTTCCTCTTTGTAAACCCAGCATGGAGGCGTCCAGCAATCCTCTCAGATACCTGGACAGTTGTCACTCACAGTTCTCAGCTATGAAGCACAAACATTTCTGTTTTGCTTCCTACTTGGTACCCTCATGGAGTCAGTCCTAAGCCAAAGCCTTCCCTTGGGGACACTGAACCGTCTTTCTTGGCACAGTGTGGCACCCAGGCTGAAGCTGCCACCATGAGAAATAAAAACCCAAGCGGAGCCAGGAAAGGGCCAATTCATGGCAGAAGGCAGTTTTCAGCTCTAAGATGAGGACCCTTGCATCCCTTGGAGGCACAGTGATCTTTCCTGAAAGAGACTTAAATGGACCCTCTATTGACACAAGCAAAATGCAAAATTCACCTGTTGCCTCCAGACAGGTCTTCAGAGACTCATTTCTTCAGGGACTGTGGGCCCTGGGGAGAAAGGTGGCTTCCTCTGGTCCATGGGTAGATGCTCCTCTTTGGGCGCTTGCTGGTGTGAGATCAGGAGTTGAGACCCCAGAGAAGACATGCAGCCTGATGTGGACTTGACCCCAAAGAGCCATGGGCAGCCTGGGCTGGGCTGGGCTGTTCTCCCTTGGTTGGTGAGCCCAGAACAGCCCAGATTTGGGGTTGTGCTAGCAGTGGGCCAACTGCTCATGCTATGGCCAGCTTTGTGGAGGCTAGTGCAGAGCTCCCATCTCAGGCTTGGATGCAGGAGCCCTCCTACGCTGGGCCTCAGGCTTCCCATTTTCAGATGGATGATTTTATAGGTCCCTTAACACTAATCGACAAGGACTCATCTTGGCTGCCCTGGGTGGGTTCGAAAGGCAGAGGGCTTTACAGTCTGCCCCCAGGGTCCAAGGAGATATGAAAGGAGGGCCACCCTCCACCCTCAGGACGCTGCCAGGCACTGGGCTGGACTGAGTCCTCAAGCGTGGCCCTGACTCAGCCAACCTGGATGTTGCCTCACTCGCTGCCCTCTTACCCACTCATCTGTCAGGGAGGTGTTAACGTCTTGGTTTCCTCGACTTCTGCCCAGGAGGAGCCCCCTGGCCACCAGGCTCAATGACTACCCTCCTCAGAGAGACCCCTGAGATGGAGCCCTGTGCTGTGCATCTTGTTTCCTATGCCACTGTCAGAGGCTAAGGCACCTGCACTTCCCCTGCCACCTCCTCTACTTTGACACTGTCCCCACTGAGTCCAACCCACTGACCTGGCTTAAGTTCACCCAGTGCCATAGATGGGTGGCTTTCCACAGTAATTTATTTTCTCACAGTCCTGGAGGCTGGAAGTCCAAGATCAGGGCGCCAGCAGGGTTAGGTTCTGATGAGGGCCCTCTTCTTGGCTTGCAGGCAGCCACCTTCTCTCGGTGCCCTCACATGGTCTGTCCTCTGTGTGTGGATGGAGGGTGCGAGATCTCTTTCCTTCCTAGAAAGCCACCAATCTCATCAGGAAGGCCCACCTTCATGACCTCATCTAACCCAAATTACCTTCCAAGGCCCATCTTTACCTATCACTGGAGTTTAGGGCTTCAACATGGAAGTGTGGGAGACTGGGGGAGGACACATTGTCTATAACACCATCCACTGGGCCCTGTGGTCTGTAGACCTTGTTCTGCCTACCCACCTCTGTCCTGAAATTGGAGGATGTAAGCCATCATTTTTGTTTCTATTAAGAGATAAACATCATCTCTCTGTTGCCATCATCCTGCACGTTATCCCTTTTGCCTTTATTTGTGTCCCAATTTGCACAACCATAGCAGCTGAAGAACCCAAGCATCTGCCTTCTCACTCCCTGCACTCCAGACTGCTGGGCACTGCTAGGCACTGCTGAAGAGGGTCAAATGCCCGCCAAGTCTTTTTGGTGAATGAGCAGTCATCAGCCTCAACTGGGCCTTTCACTGCGCCCAGCTTTCCCACTAGCTTTTTAAAAATCAACTTGTTTTCCAACTCTTACCAGTGGCTTTTTCTTATATATAGACTAGGGGCCCAGTGCACAAAAATTTGTGCACTCGGGGGGGCGGGGGGTCCCTCAGCCCAGCCTGTGCCCTCTCACAGTCTGGGACCCCTTGGGAGATGTCCACCTGCTGATGTGCCTGGCCAGCCTGAGTGAGGGGCTGATGGCTGTTTGCAGGCTGTCCAAGCCCTCCAGTGGCCCCTCACTCCATGGGGGTGTGGCCAGCCTGAGTGAGGGGCTGAGGGCTGTTTTCAGGCTGCCCACAGTCCCTTCAGGGTTCGGATCCCTACTGGGGTGCCTGGCCAGCCTGGGTAAGGGGCTGAGGGCTGTTTTCAGGCTGCCCACAGCTCCCATTGACCCAAGGTCCCAGCAAGGCTGACTAGAATCAGGTTTCTGGGGTTTATTTATCTTCTATAATTGAAACTTTGTTGCCTTGAGTGGACACCTAGGCAGGCAAGGAAGCCTCCTTTTTGCTTCAGCTCCGTGCCTTCTATAATTTAAACATTGTTGCCTTGAGCAGAGGCCCAGCTGGCCTAGGCAGGCAGTTTCCTCCATCACTGGTGCAGCGAAAGCCTCCTGTTTGCTCTAGCTCCATGGCTGCCAGCTGCCATGTTGGCTGGGTTAATTTGCATACAGCCACTCTGATTGGCTGGTGGGTGTGGCTTGGCTGGTGGGTGTGGCTTGGCTGGTGGGTGTGGCTTGGCTGATGGGCGTGGCTTAAGTGTAGCAGAATGAGGGTCAATTTGCATATTACTCTTTTATTAGACCAGATACACTAGAGGCTTGATGAATGAAATTTGTGCATGGGTAGGGTCCCTAGGCCTGGCTGGCAATCAGGGCCGATTTGTGGAGTGACTTTCAGGGTGATAGGTGGGTGGGGTTGGCACAGGCACCTGCTTTGGCCAGCCTGGCACTGCCCGCTTGCTGGCCAACCCTGCCCCCCCCATCACCCTGCTGCCTGTCGCCTCCCTCTATGGGGCAACCAGTGGGGTGATTGGGGGCCCCACTGGCATTTGCCTTGGCAGGTCTGGAGCCTGTGAGCTGGGGGCAGCTCCTGCGTTGGGTGTCTACCCCTTAGTGGTCAGTGCACAGTTTGGTCAATTTGCATATTAGGCTTTTATTATATAGGGGATATATATATGTTTTTATTGATTTCATTTTTAATATATTTTTATTGTTTTCAGAGAGGAAGGGAGAAGGAGATAGAGATAGAAACATCAATGATGAGAGAGAATCATCAATCAGCTGCCTCCTGCACGCACCCCACTGGGGATCGAGCCCTCAATCTGAACATGTGCCCTTGACTAGAATCGAACCCAGGACCCTCCAGTCTGCAGGCCAACGCTCTATCCACTGAGCCAAACCAGCTAAGGCTGTTTTTATTGACTTTAGAGAGGAAAGGAAAGGGAGAGATAGAAACATCAATGATGAGAAACATTGATCAGCTGTCTCCTGCATGCCCCCTACTGGGGATTGAGCCGGCAACCTGGGCATGTGCCCTGACCTGGAAGAGAACTGTGATCTCTTGGCTCAACCACTGAGCCACGCTGGCCGGGCTCACCAATGGCTTTTTCTAACCTCCCATCTGCAGCCCTTCACTCTGCCTCCTAACAGCCTCTCCTCCTTTCAGAGAAGGAGAAGCCATCCACCCTATGGCAGCTCCCAGACTTCTCACCACCCAATCTTCCACCTCTGCTCTCTTCCCTCCCTCCTGCGGCAGTGGAAGAACTGTGCTGCACAGAGCTGCTAGGGGGCCAGGCCCGAGGCTCAGCACTCACTGCTGCCCCCAGATCTGGCAGCAGCTGAAGTGGGGGCCTGTCCCCCCTCTTCCTCTCCTCCCACCCCCACCATAGGCCTGGGGACTGAGGACGGGTGAGTTGTGTGTGTCTGGACGGATGGAAGGACTTCCCTCAGTGGGGATGGGACCTTTAAGGGGAGGGGAGGGAGCCGGGAGCTGGGAACAGTCTGCAAAAAGGCCTGGAGCTGGCTTGAGTGGAGACTTCCCTCCCCCCCCCCCGCCCCCCTGCAATGCCCCAGTCTCTCCCTGGAGTCTGTGGCCAGTTATGCCCCTGGAGTAGAATGCTACTCCTCGCCATGCCTACTCCACCCCCTGCCCCATTGTGACACTACTTCCTGGCCACCAGTGGAATCCAAAGATTCCGCTGCCAACCGCCTGGCTAGGCCTGGAGTATGCTGAGGTGGGTCCTGGCTTTGGTTTGTGGTTCTGTCTCCAGGGAAGAGGGGCGGGGAGGGGAGGGTGGCAGTTTTGATGACACCTGGCAAGTGTGGAGCCATATTCTCAGCACAGATGTGGACAGGAGCCTGCCAGGACCGTTCCACTGTGGGGAGTCTGTGGAAGGAGCAGGCTGCCCTCACAGGAAGTGTGGGTTTGGGCTGGCATCTGGCCATTTCCTGCCTCAGATGGAGCATTGATCCTGGCTATATGTTTGTTTTCTTTTTCTGTTGTTCCTCCTCACCCAAAGATATTTTTCCCATCGATTTTTTTTTTAGAGTGCAAGGGAAGGAGGGAGGGGCGGGGGAGAGAACAGTGATGTAAGAGAGACACATAGATTGGTTGCCTCCTGCATGGACCCTGAATGGGGCTGGGGATCAAACCTGCAACCCAGGTAGGTGCCCTTGACCAGGAATCAAACCTGAGACCCTTCAGTGTTTGGGCCGATGCTCTAACCACGGAGAACACCGGCCTGGGCTCACTTCCCTCTTTTGTACATTGAGAACCAATTACCTGGGGCCTGTCCACCTGGCAGGGGACCTGTGGGGTCAGTAGAGGGGGCAAGTGCTCCAGGGTCTTGCTGACTGTCAGAGCCCTGTGGCATTCAGGTGATGATGGGGCGGGGGGCACTGAAGGGAACCCTGAGGGCAAGGCGGGGCCCGCTGGCTCCTGAGAGCCAGATCTCTGTGGGGAAAACAAAGTTCCCTCTCTGGGAAGTCTCCTCCATCCACCTCCGCCCCCCTCCAACCTTACACATATATGCACCATATTAGCTTCCTAATGCTGCTGTAACAAATGACCACAAATTTAGTGGCTCAAAACAACATGCATTTATTACATCGCAGCCCTGGAAGTGGGAAGTCCAAAAAGGGCCTAACTGGGCTCAAGTCAAGACCTCAGTCAGCAGGACTCTGCTCCTTCCTGGAGGCTCCTGGGGAACATTCGTGTTCCTGCCCTTTCCAGCCACTAGAGCTGCCTGCATTCCTTGGCTGTGCTTTTATATCCCCAGCAGCACTGTACAAGGGTTCTGATTTCTCCACTTCCTCAGCAACACTTATTGTTTTCTGGTTTTTTTTAAAAAAAAAAAAGTATTAGCCATCCTAATGGGTATCTTTGCACATATTTTTTAAAAATATATTTTTATTGATTTCAGAGAGGAAGGGAGAGGGAGAGAGATAGAAACATCGATGAGAAAGAATCACTCATAGGCTGCCTCCTGCATTCTTCGAACCCACAACCCAGGCATGTGTCCTGACTGGGAGGCGAACCGTGACCTCCTGGTTCATAGGTTGACTCTCAACCACTGAGCCACGGTTGGCTGGGCTCATCCTACTATTTCGGTGCCTCACTGCATCAGCCCCATCTCTGTGGCCTTAGTTCCTGGCCACGCCTGATCCAGATTTGGGGGGTGTTTTTTAGTGCTGTTTTCTTGAAACAATGTTCCCTGGAGCACTCTACTTTTGCCAGACTGGTAGTGCCTTGATGTGTGTGTAAACTAAATTTCAGCAGCAGGGAATTGTCGGAGAACTCTGCACTTTGGCAAGGCATTGTCTAAAACATTAAAGAAATAGGAATGGGCAGGCCAGTGGGGGACAAATTAAGGAACTTCAGAAGCAAAGGGGGGAGCTACAGAGAACATCAAGGTTGGAATCCAAATTGTTCCAAGACAGAGAGGCCAATTTCTAGTCAGTGGCTCCACGTCGGCCCCTGACCTCTGGTCGGTAGACACTGAGCTGCATCCTTTCTCTGAACAGATGCCAAGTGAAGATAGCTCAGTGGAGCTCCAATCCCGGCCTCCTTACAGTAACTTACTCGAGCATGAGGCGGCAGAACACCCACGTTCCTGGTCTATGGAGTTGTTTTTACGCAAGTTGAGGGCCATAGAAAACAGCCAGAATGACAAGTTTGCCAATATCATGGAAGCGATGGGGAAGTTTGGCCCATTCCAGCGAAGGCTGGTGGCCCTGTCCTTCATCCCCAACCTCGTGGCGGTTGTGTTCATATACGCTGACCTCTTCGTGGCCTCAGAGCAGAAGGCCTATTGCAACACCAGCTGGATTCTGGCCATGGCCCCTAACCTGTCAGTGGCTGAGCAGCTGAATCTGACCCTGCCCCGGAACAGCAACGGTAGCTTCCTGACCTGCCGCATGTTCCTGCCGGTTTCCTGGAGTCTGGATTCCATCATCAAGTTTGGCCTCAACTACACACAGTCATGCAGCCAAGGGTGGATCTATCCTGAGAGCCACACGCGATCATTGGTCAATGAGGTGTGGCTTGTCCTGAGTTGCCGGTAGCATGGGCCCAGAGATGTGCCTTCCCTCTCCCCAAACAAGTGGAGAAACTGAGGCTCAGAGAGGGAAGCAGTTGGCCCAAGGTCATCCTGCAGAGGAAGGGCCGGGGCAGAAACTTAGAATTCTTGCTGCCCAGCCCTAACCTCTGGCCCGTCTTAGCCAGAAAACGAGAGTGGACTTGGGGGTAGGGGCAGAGGGCAGATGGTAGGATTTGCCATCTGTCCAAGGAGTTGCTTCTGCAGTTGTGGCTCTGCCCTCTGAACTCACAGAAGGTAGGGAACTTGAGAAAAAAGCAGTCTACGATGCAACCTGGGCCCTTCACAGCACACACCTGCCAACCTGAACCTCTGGGCTAAAGCTCAGCCTCTGTATTTGGGGAAGGGTCTTTAGTGATGTTGGCCTTTAAACGGGGACCTCTCCATCGACCCCCTGTCTTGGCTCTGCCTCTGGCCCCTCTCCTCAGGCCCAACTCCCAGAGTCTGCCAGATGCAGGATGGAAGGCAGGGGTGACAGAGCTGAGGCCTGCTGCCTGTCCCTGTCCCAGGCCCCTTCTGCCTAAATGCCCACCATGGGAGGAGGCTCCATCTCGGGAACCAGACGGCTGACCCTGGGTGGAGGCCTGTGGCCAACCCTTGCGTGTAATCCCCAGTTTGATCTGGTGTGTGGTGATGAATTTCCCCTGGAAGCCGTGGAGTCCATGTTCCAGATGGGCCTCCTGACAGGAGCGCTCATCTTCGGGTTCATAAGTGACAAGTGAGTCTCCCAGAGTTTCTTCTGGTCCCTGGGGTGCCCCCGCCTCTTCCTCGTGGGCATGCAGAGCTGAGGAGTCTCAGGCTGAGGGAGGCGAGGGTGGGGACACTCTGGAGGCCCGTAGATGGCTCAGGGCCTGGCCCGAGTGTTGGGCTGGGCCCCGACATGGTAGTCCATGCACTTGGCACAGCCTCCCTTTGATGCCTGCAGGCTTGGCCGCTACCGTTCCATGCTGCTGTCGAACATGGGGATAATCATCTTTGGCTTTGGGACAGCCTTCGTCAACAGCTTTCACCAGTACCTGTTCTTCCGCTTCGGGGTGTCCCAGGCCCTGGTGGGCCACACCATCTGCAGCATGGCTTTAAGTGAGGCCAGGCTGCATGGGACGGGGTGCATGGAGCGGGGAGGGGAGTGTGCACCAGGATGGGGGGATTCGGAGGAAGGGAGAGGGGGGAGCGGCCACGAGCCTGCAGGACAGAGTTGCCATCCAATGGCACATGGAGTGGAGGAAGCAGCCTCCGCCTCAGACTGCCTGGAGGTACAGAGAATGTGTGCCCAGTCTGAACTGTCCCAAGCAGGGCTGGGCATCTCAGAAGGCTGGCTGCAGGAGCAGCCCCAGGGACCCTGAGCTGACCTGGGTTTTGTCCTCTTGGCCTCTGCACAGCTGTTGAGTGGCTGGTGGGCGAGCACCGGGCCCAAGCCATCATCCTGTCTCAGTGCTTTTATCCTCTGGGGCTCCTGTTCCTGAGTGGGCTTGCCTACAGCTTTCCCCACTGGCGGTTGCTGTTTCTGTTAGGCACAGCCCCTGTGTTATTCCTCGTCTCCTTTATCTGGTAAGCCGAGGGGCCCAGGGCATGCCCAGGGCTGGGTCCGATGAACTGGAGATTGAGGGTTGGGAAGGGTCCTTGAAGGGATGGAGTGAGTGGGAGGAATGTAGGCATGAGATGAGAGAGAGCCAGGGGCAGAGCCTCTGGAACCCCAGCATTAACCCCCCTCAGAAGAGACCCTTAAAGGGATGGCACAGAGCTGGTCAACGTATCAAAAGGCAAGATTCAAGGACAAGAAATGGTCAGGGTGGAAGGCAAACAAACAAACAAAACATCTCATAAAGTTGGTCTTGATGACCTTAAGTTGACTTCCCTGGAGCGACAGGGAGTTGAGGAATGAGGAGGGCCTAAAAAATGGAGCTACTTAAGGGACTTTTTTCACAGAGTTGGGCTGAAATCCCAGCTATGTGAATGGGCTCTAATAGAGGGTGTGGGCACGGAAGACAGTGTCCCCCGTGTGCCTGTGCAGGTGAGGATGACTCTTGAGACAGAAAGTAGTTGAGTTCTTCAAGATGGCAGAGGGGAAAGACACTGCCGGGGAGGAGTGACACCAAGCAGCTGCGGGACCTGTGTGTGGCTTACGACAAGGAGGGACGGAGGACATCTTGAGGTTGACAATCACCTTCAAGCCTCCACCATCTGAATGATCTCATACTGGAACAGGATGGCCACCACTGAGGCAGGGATGGGGCTCACTTGGGTGTCTCGGGCATCTTGGAATAATGGATAAAGGAGGGTGTGCCATGCAGGATTTTCCCAGAGTCCCCTCGGTGGCTGTTGGTGAAGGGGAAGGTGGAGGAGACCAAGCACGTACTGCGCTATGCAGCTGACATGAACAAGAGGACCATTCCTTTAAGTCTGTTGGACAAGGTAAGAGGCCTCGCGCCCAGTGTAGGGCAGGGCTGGGGGTGTGGAAGGGCCTCTTCCCACCTCATCCTTTTAGGTGGGACCTTGGCCCAGAGGGTGTCTCCACCCCACTGCTTGAAGGGAACAGTGGCAGCAAAATCAAATCCTATCAGGGGAAGACCAGACACCAGGCTGGCACTGTGGGGGCAGGTGGGCCTTGTGGGTCTTTGAAGGGTGGGAGCAAGCTGGATTCTCCGCCCTGCCTCTGTGTGGTCCGGTTTGTCCTGTAGCTACAGATGCCTGGAAAGAAGGTGACGAATGCCTCGATCCTGGACTTCTATAATAATAGTCAACTGCGCAAGGTGACCTTGGTGATGGGCTGTGTGTGGTGAGTCCCCAAGGCTGGTCAGCAGGGACTGCAAACAGAAGTGCATGCCGGGAGCTCTGGGGAAGGAATGGGGCGTGTCCTAGCTGCAAGGGAGCAAGGCCTAAGGACCGGGCGTGGCCGGTAGATTCCAGATCTGTGTTTATTTCTCCCTTCCACTCCCACCCTGCGCCCGGTCCTTCGCGTCTGCATGAGGATATCTCTGTGTGTGTGCCTCTCTCGTTCTCTCTGAGTAGTTATCTTCCGGTCTCATTCCAGGTTTACTATTGGTCACAGCTATTCTACACTGACCATAAAGATGAGGGATTTTGGTGTGAAGTACCAGATGAGCCAGATCATTCCTGGCATAATGGGGATGCCTGCCCGGCTGTGCAGCATCTTTCTCTTTGAACACTTTGGGAGGAAGTGGACTATGGCTGGGTCTCTCTTCCAAGGCACCTTAATGAACTTGCTTATCCTTTTCATCCCCTCAGGTACACGCCCCCCTCCCCCTTCTCATGCCTTCTGTCAAATCCTCCCTCCCTCGTGCCTTTTGCCCTCTCTCTCCAACAAGACACCCTGGGAGTCCGCCTCCTACACCCACAACCCACCGTCTCTGCAGGGGCCCAGGTACTTCCAGAGCAGGCACTAATCACTAGAGCACTGCCCGGCCCTAGGTGCTGGGGTCTCCAAAACCAAGCACTCACAGCTCTCAGAGGCCTGGGAGAGGGAGAGCCGTCGGAGTAATCATCCCTGTGTGTGCAGGAGAGTGGACAGCCTCCTTCCGCCTGATTTCAGTCCACATTAGATCAGGTGGTTAAATGTGAACAGAGGCATCCCTGGGTGTGCACAGATGCATCGGTGCACCAAAAGATTGCTGGTTCAAATCTCAATCAGAACATATGCCCAGGTTGTGGGATCGATCTCCCATAGAGGGTGTGCAGGAAGCAGTTGATTGATGTTTTGTTCTCACGTCATTGTTTCTCTCTCTCTCTCTCTCTCTCTCTCCTCCCTTTCTCTCTCTCTCTCACAACCTATTTTTTAAAAATCTTAAAACAAAAAAATACGTAAACAGTTTTGGCCTGTTTGGTTCAGTGGATAAGAGTGTCAGCCCGTAGGCTGAAGGGTCATGGGTCCATTTCTGGTCAAAGGCACATACCTTGGTTGTAGGCTCAATCCCTGGCCCCAGTGAGGGCATGTATGGGAGACAACCAATCGATGTGTCTCTCTCCCATCGATATTTCTCTCTCTGGGTCTTTCCCCGTCCCTTCCACTCTCTCTAAGAATCAATGGGAAAATATCCTCAGGTGAGGATTAACAAACAAAGAGAAAAAATGTGAACAGATACAGCAAAAATAACCTTTCCCCTGCTCCCTGAGGCCTTGGCTCTTATCTGAGCCTCTGATTGGAAAACGCCTATTAGCTGCAACTTTCCCAGGAAAGCAGGACCTGCCTGCTGAACCCAGGGGCACAGCATCCTGGTGTCCCGTGGGCTCAGAACTAAAGAAGGAAAGCCGGGTGTTTGGGGACCTGGCAATATTTTCAAAATTGCAGAGAGCCCTAGGGCGAATGAGTACCCCACCCCCACCCTCACCCTCAGGTCAGCTCACAGGGCTAGAGAGTGACAGGGCTGAGGATGGGGACCTTAAGATGGGAGTTTTCACCTAATCAGAATTGCTGCCCACAAGGACCCCCTCAGCTGCTGGGGCCTGGACTAGAGCCACTGTGTTCAGGGTCTGCCCCAAGAGGCTCCCTCTCTTTCTCTGGGGGTTGGAATTGTGAGCCTCTTGACTGAGTGGGACCTTCCTTCTCTGAGATGTTGGTAGTGTGGACTGGCTACAACAAAATGGTGAGACAAATTCATTTTTCAATTTCTATTGCTGGGTATTGGTTTTGGTTTTTGTTTTTTTAAGTGAGTCTATAGTGAGTCAAGCAGAAATGTTTAAAACTCCAACGAATGAGAGAAACTAGGACTAGAATCCCCACTAGATATGTTTGCTCTCATCCCAGGGCCAAGAAAAGCTGGGCCCAGAGTGGGGAGTGGGGCTGGCAGGACCAGGATCCAGCAGAGGCCGAGGAGGAGGGGCTGTGAACCCTCAGCTCCAATCAGCTTCACCTGCCTGAGGCATGGCGTTTCCTGGTTCCTTTCTCCCTTCGCAGATGCACCTATGGATGGGGGTGCCTCTGGGGGAGGATGTGGAAGACAGGAGACCACCTGGAGGCTCAGGTGTGGGAGCTGAGCCCAGCAAAGTAGATGATGTGACCTCCCACCCTACTGGCAACTCTCCCGCTGCTGGCTGGGCCTCGGCAGACTGACCCTCCTCTGACCAAATGCCTGAGTCGGCTGGCCAGGTGGTGGGGACGGACTGTTGAGATGCCTTCTGAGAGGGATTCAGGGAGAGCTGAGGGGCAGGCTCCCCTACCTGGCCTGATGGGAAGATGGCAGCTAACTCAGGTGGTCACATTGTCTGGCTACAGAGTTGAAAACCACGCTGCTGTTTCTGATCATGGTTGGACAACTCAGCCTGAGCGCCTTGATCTCCATGTTCTTCGCCTACAGTGCCGAGCTCCTGCCCACCATCCTCAGGTACGGGCGGGGGGGGGGGGGGGCAGGCCATGGTGGTGAGAAGGCAGGACAATAACAAGATGAACAGCAGTGGCTAAGTTTGGGCATTCACCTGGTGACAGGCAGTGTGCTGAGAAGCTTACAGGGATTATTGCATCTAGCCCTCACAAAAACAGCTCCCAAATGCCATCCTTAGCCTATGTAAGACAACAGAACCCAAGAGGTAAAGGCACTGGCTCAAGGTCAAACAGAGCTAGCGGCAGAACTAGCACTGGCCCTAGCACTGGCCCCAGGCAGTCTGTCCCCGTGTCTGCCTCGCACGGACCAGCCGGGCCACGCTAAGTCTCAGGCCCTTCCCTGTGGGAGAGCTCGCTGGTGGCCCAGTGTCGTCCTACCCATGCTCTCTTCGCACACCCCCTCCGCGTGGCATGGGTCTTACTTCTCCCACTCCTGACTCCACGAGGTAGGCCCAGAGAAGTGCCTACCGCCTTTGATCAGGGGAGAACAAAACTCTCCAAGGTCGAGCTATGTGAGAGGACAGGGTGGAGACGGGAGGGTGTGGATTTCGGGGAGCTGCTTCTTTCCAGCCTTTGGGCCTCTGAGGCCCCTTAGACAAGCTCTGATCTTCCTTCCAGGACGACAGGTCTGGGGCTGTTGACTCTGGCCTGGGCAACTGGAAACATGGTGTCCCTGGCACTCATCACCTGGAGTCCCCCCGCCGTAACCAACTATATTGGCGGCGTCTCAGCCATTTTGTCCTTGTCCCTCTTCTTTACACTTCCAGAGACGCAACATCGGCCCCATTACGATACTCTGGAGAATTTTCCCTCGCACAGAAGGTAGGTGTGTGAGGGCTTTGGTCAGCACACGGCCTGGTTCTCAAACTCTGAACATACGTCAAGTGCTGTCCATTCCTGCCCCTTTGCCCCAAGGGCCTGTGACGTAAGAACCACTGTGTCCATAGCCTCCTTCTGGCTCTCCTGATGCTGCCACCCAACTCTACCCAGCCCAGCCCCTGCTCTCCCGTCCAGCCTGGGCCAGGTCCTTTCCTCTCTTTACCTCTTGGATGCCTGCCTGGCCTTGAGCGCTACCTTATCGATGCCCTGGGCTCCCTGCCATTGGCTTCAACAGCTCAGGACGCTGTTTAAGAATTAGGCTCCACCCCACCCCCTTCGTGGGCACCCTGGTCTCCTCCGTGCCCGCTGGAGAAGACATGTGATTGGCTGAACCATCATTTCTGGGATTTGGGCCAACAGAGTGCATCACTCTCTCCCTGAGCCCGAGGGGACCCGAGCAACAGTGAGGGGCCTCTGCTCATACTACAGGGGTCGATGCCTCTCTCCTTCCCTTGCCTTCCTCCCCACCATTCTCCTCAGACTCTCATTGGCACCACCAGGTCGGTCTGTCAGTGGTAAGAGCAAGCTGTAGTTTATGGCGAGATAGATGCGCACACAGTTATCCCTAATGGGCTCTGACAGAGGGATGTCAGATCCTACAGGAGCCCCAGGAGAGAGGAGCATCCATTTGGGGAGTTGAGGCAGGCTCACCGAGGAAGCGACATCTGAGTTGGGCTTTGAAGGATGAGTAGGTGTTCGCCCCATTAGACAAGGGGAGTGCAGTGCAGCAAAGCGACAGCACGGTCGTTAAGAACACAGGCTTTGCAGCTGGAGGGCCTGGATTGCTGTCTCTGCTACCACTTCCTAGATGTGCACAGGGACGTCACCAAAGACCACTGAGCTTCTTCATGTCCCTTGCGCTTCTTCACTTGCAAAATGTCATGATAACATAGCAATAACAATAGCTAACAGGTATTGGACATGTGTCACATGTCAGGTCCTGTTCTGTACGTGCCTTTTCACACTTTGTCCTAACCACAGCTACATGCACGGTAGGTCCTGTCACTATTCCCCATTTTACAGATGAGAAAACCGAGGCACAGAGAGGTTAAAAACATGTAGCCCAGCCTTCCTCGCTCGCAGGGTTTTTGGGAGGCTTACACCCACATAAAGCTTGGCACTGTGTCTGGCATGTGGCAAGAGCTCAGCAAATGGAGGTAGTGACGATGGTTGATAGGACCCCAGAGGCACAGGAGATGGAAGGTGGAAGGGGCTGGGTAGAGTCAGGCGATGGAAGTGGCCCGATGCTAGAGGCTAAGGGAAGGGTCGGGGCAGGCTCATGACTTGCAGATGTGGGAGAGCCCCGCCTCTTAGGAAGGCAGAGCCGGGCATAGGGAGGCGGGGGCTGCCCCAGAGCTGCTGCTTCTTTTCAGCTACAAAACGTCCGACTCACGACTTGTTCTCCAATGTCTTGTTCAGGAGCTTTCGCAGCAGTATGAGCAAAGAGGATTTGTTTGCTGAGACTAAGCTATTCGGCGAAGTGAGTGAGGAAGTGGCAAAGAACACCCTTCTCAATGCCATGATGGAGCCGGACCCAGACTTATCCGAAACATCTGTGAAGAGCAAGGACGAAAGCTCAAGCAGATAGGGTGTGTGAGGGCCAGGCCCTCGGATGACCTCGGATGGAGTTGAGTGGCTGAGTATGGGGCCGTGAATTTCAAGCCACAGATTCGGGGTCAAGTTCAGCTTCAGGGACAGGGTCAGCCCTGCTCCAAGGTTAGCCCTCGAGATCCACAAATAGCTCCTCTGAGGGGAGCTAAGGCGTGATTGCTTCTAATAAAGGTACCATGTTAGACTTGAGATGGCTCGGCCCCGTTGGTTTTGGAGAATCTGGAGACCCAGGCCCAGAGGGTGGGGGGTCAGAAAGGCTCATCCAGAGTCCTTATTGTCTTTAGTTACTCCTTGGGGACAGCAAGGAGCTCCCTGGAGGGGTGTGGGTGGGCTGTGCCTGTGAGGGCCAGGAGTGGGCAAGGGCAAGGCTGCACCTCCACATCGCCAGGTCTTCTAGCCCAGGCATCTGCTAGTGTGGGTGCACTTCCCACTCCAGTGCAGGCGGAGGACACAGTTCAGTCCCACTGGATGCACCTGTCCAGATGGGGCTGGGAAGTGAAGGAACAAGAACTCCCATCTGTACTGTCGCATTGGGCTTTACCCCTTCCTTCCTCCTTCCTTCCTTC
>PVJC01014470.1:0-36406 GCA_004026665.1 Murina feae
GACTTAAATCTATGTTTACTGATTCAGAATCATCCCACCGTTGTATAGAGTATTTTTTGTTCAATCTGTAACATGAGAAAAATGACTTTTGTCCAATTTGGCAATTAAATTTAAAATAAAATGAGGTATTTGAAAAGCTCTCATACATAATAATTATAATATCTATCCCCAGTAAATTTCTTCTAAATTATGTATTCTATTATTTTGTTGAGCCTTTCATTGTTTTCTTCATCTTATAGCAATTATATCATCTTACTCAAATGAAGAAATCACACTGAACTTTTTTCCCTTCTTTTCACTTATTTTTGTTCTCTTTTCCCTTCTTTCTTTCCCTTGATCTTTCCTCCTTTCTTCCTTCTTAGTCTTTCATGTCATCTTTCATTATTTATGGCTTTCTTTCTATTTTGCAAATATTATCTCTATGCCCCAACTATAGAGAAGACCTTATCTCAGTGCTATACACTTCCCAAAAGTTCAATATACTTTAGTGAACTAAAGAATATAGAGTGTACTCCATCCTTTCATTTTGCAATGAGATAGAAAAACACTCCTCCCTTTTACTCAAGCAAAGAGAGAATTACTTTCCATCTACAGCTCTCTGAAGATATCGTCATCTCATAGCTTCCTAGCTTTCTCTTTGTAGCTTCCTCTTGTCCCTTCTCTAAGACAGAATTGTGTCCAAAATTCATGATCCAGCCAGCACTCACACACCCTTTTCTTCATTCACCACAGGGGACGGGTCTAGGCTGGCCATCTGACAGGCTATCAAGAAAATGGAAAGTGCTGGGGCCGAGACCACCCAGAAACATGTGTGGAAGGTTCCTAAGGTAGCTGCACCCCCTGGGCCTGTTGCTCCTTCTTCTTTCTGCCTTGAAAGTGCAACGTGATGTCTGGAAGTGGAAAAGCCATCTAGCCACTGAGAGGATGAGAGCCACACATTATGGGACAGGGAGCCAAGGCATGAAAAGAGCATGAGTGAGCTGCTCCTGGTCCATAATGGCCCTGGACTGCCTCCTTCTAGACTTCTTATTGTAAGAGAGAAACACACCCTTTGTATGAAGCTTGGCATTACTGATACACAAGTGCTTAAATCTTATTCGTAGGTGATTTTCTTCTCAGATACCCTCTTTAAATTGTTCTCTTATCCATGAGTTTCCATAACATCTTGGCCTTTATGTAGAATCCTTTTGTTTATCCATCTATATTGTTGTTAGTCTATAAGCCTTTGGAGCTCAAGGACTGTTATTCATGAATACTCTTCCCTAGGGATTCTGGAATGAATCCACAATAGAATAGGGGCTGAGTAAAAGTTTTGAAAATTAAATTGAATTGAGATAAGTTGAATTGAATTGAGTTGAGATGAATTGAATGTATTCAATTCTCCCAAGCATTGGAAAAAATAATCTAATAGGGGCCATTCTTCAGCCCTCCTTAACCAATTCACTTGCTACAGTGATGTGCTGTTGCACAAAACTCAAGCCTGGAGAAGAACCCATTCTGCCTCAACACCATGGAATAAGCATATTTATTTTGTCAGCCCTACATCCATTCTTTTGGTTTCTATTCCTCCTCTTCACCATATTGATTTTACTTTGAAGGAAGTTGTTCTTCCCACTCTCAATTCCAGTTTCCACTTACAGAAATGGACACATGATCAAGGCCTTGCCATTGAGTACATTCCAACCATTTGGCCATGGTAAGAGTACACAAACCAAGATAAACCAAGAACGTAATTCTGGAATTTTGTTTGTTAGTTGGGGAAGAAAATGCTCTTTGTGCTGAGAATGATCATGGTAAAGACATCATGAATCTGGACGTGCCAGGAATCCCAGTGTACACATCACAGACCTATGAACGAACTCCAAAGAGAAAGGGGAAAAAATAAAAGACTGAAGGGAATTGGAGGGAGGAACCAAGTCCTGTGAGTGGGGGTATTTCAGTTCTTAGGTCTAGAAAATGATCTCTGAAATCAGACGGGCATTCATAAATATTAACTATTTGTGACTCGGGGAAACTTACTTAACCATTCTGTTTCCTTGTGTATAATATGATGATTATAGCACTCCAATTTAATCTTCACTTTGAAGATTAAGTGAGATATCCCATGTAAAAAATTTAGAACAGTATCTGACACAGAGTATGATCAATAAAATATTATCTTTTGTTAATATAGATATTTTAATATATGGCATTTGAGTTATGTATAGCAATAAGTTCTCTTTTTTTGCTTATACTGGTTTGAGTTGGGATTCTATCACTTTCAACCAAAAGGGTCTTGTCTAAAACAATTAATATAAAGCATAAAGCCCCAGAGTGTATGGGTTTATGGCAGGCCAAATTCCCTTCTGGGGACTGAGGCAGAGAGGGGGATTGAACCAATTGACCTAAGACCATCTGGCTCTCCTTAGTTGATATCTATCAGTAATTTTACCTCCCACTCCTAGTTTGGAAAAGAGTTTCTTCATCACCATCCTATTTACATTCACAAATATCCTCCTATACTTCCTGCTATGATGATTCCTTTTAAAAATATATAAAATATAAAAAATGGGAAATCAAACATGAGAGTGATAAAATGAAAGAAAATATTTCTATAACTAAAATACACTTTATATTTATTTTTATTTCTTAAATCTTAAGCTGGAAACTTTTCCCATACTGGTTTAGGGTAAATAATATCATAAGTAAGCAGCCTACATGCTAAATAGCATAATTTTCTTGGTGTCGATTACTGGAGGGATATGCAGGGGATTTGCATGCTTAATTCCCATTAGCACCTGTCACTGGGATTTATTATCCCAGAGTTAATTCTCCACTCACTGCAGCCAAGAAAAAGAAAGCCCTGGTACATGGATTAAAATTAAGCTTTTTTAAAAATTATTTTCCAGAGCGAGATAAATTTCATGTCTGTTCCTTAAGCACCTACAGCATTCCAACCCCGAAAAAATCATAATTAGATTCATTTTTGGTAAAAATTCACCCAACTTTGATTTTATTCAACAACTAGGAAAACATATTCATAATTTGAAAGTCTATGGGGGGGATAAAAGAAGTCTTATTCAAGGACTTAAATAAGTTTTCAAGTCTACTGGCTTTCATTCTTCCATTTAATATTGAATAAATATTTATTGACCATCTATTATGTGCCAGCAGTTTTCTAGGTTCTGGGGCTAGAGCAGTGAAACTACTAGGGGAAAAAATCCCTCTCATTGAGAAGTATACTATGGGAGAGTACATACATATACATAAACATATGTGTACACATATGTCTGCGTACACCTATATGTAGATGTGTTGGATAGAAAATCAAACCAGGTGAATACAATTGAGCAAATCAAACCAGGTGAATACAATTGAGCTATTTTAGGTAGTTGATCAGAGAAGGTCTCTCTAATCAGTGACAATTGAACCCAGATCTACTTGGAGTTAGCAATTGTACACTCAGAAGCCTAAGCAAAATTGCATTATATCTTTCATGAAGAAAAAAAAGAAATCAAGGAAGGATGTGTCAAGAAAAGTTTTATGAGTGACCACTGATTATAGGAAACTCAACTGCTTGGTAAAGCTGATCTATTTGCTGGTTCTTTCCCTGTCCTCGTTCTGGTTCTGGGGCTATCACTCTTCCTCTCCCTTTTCCACTTCATCTCTACTTACCATTCCCTGGCCCCCTTGGGGCTGAGATTCAGTGTTGAACTACATCTCTTCTTCTCTTTTACTTTTCTTTTAAATGATTAATTTCATGCAGTATCTGTCATTGAACCCTTCAATGCCCCAAACAGGATTATGTGACAATTTAATTTTGTTTAACTAACTAGACTTTGAGAGTTCTTTCCTATTAAGCCTTTTTGCCATTCAATCAGCTGATGTTAATTGGACACCAACTATATATTGGGCTCTGTTTTAGGATCTGGGGATGTAATGATGAACAAGACAAGATCTCTGCCTTAAAAATAGTCTAATTCTAATTAGGAGAGATAAGCATTTAAATTGTAAACAAACAACTTTTAGATAGTATTAATATGATAGTGATAAATGTGGGGGTTTCTTCCCCACTACTGCTATCCTTCTTGGAAAAATTGTAAAGACAATTATGGAATATAACTATAATCCTTTCTGGTGATGTCATCCTCAAAATAAATGGCAGGTTATGAGTGCCCTAGATGCACTGCCCACCATGGTGGTCTCTAGCCATGTGGCTATTTAAGTTAAAATTAATTGCATAAAATTAAAATTTCCATAGCCACATTGCAAGTGCTCAGTAGCCACATGTGTCAAATGACTACCATTTTGGAGAGCACAGATATAAACATATTTATCATTGCAGCATGCAGCTGAAGGGAGTCTGTATCAATGGTGAGAATAGCAGCTAACAATTTTATGTGTTAGACACTTTGCATACATTTAACTCATTTATCTCTCACAAAACCATATGATAGTTATTGCTACCAGACCTACCTTACTGATTAGGAAACTGGGGTACTTAGTTTTATTGTTCAATATCTGTCAACTAGTAATAAGATATGCTAAGAATTAACCCAGCCAGTCTGGTGCTGGAAACTGAACTCTGACCAAAATATCATGATCCCTTGGTATGGGGAAACCACAGAGAGTAAGAGATTTCAGCATAGAAATAGGAAATGGCCAGATCTGTCAATGTCTTCTCCAAGGATGACCTTTTCAGATCCATCAGACTCATCCAAGACACATTGTATTGAGTAGAGGTTTAGATGGAGGTTGGTAGGCAGCATTGTGGGATGTGAGAATTGAAAAGAACTATGAAGCATGTGAATAAAATATTTCACAGATGAAGAAACCAAGGCATGCAGTTTACCTGACTTGTCCGGAATGACAGAGCGAGTTATGAGCGCAGCCCAAATTAGACAGAAAGCATCCTTCCTCAGTGTGTGTTTGCACACTGCCTCCTTGGCACCCGAAGAGCTTACATTTCCCTGATACATTATGTATTATTTGCTTAAAAATGTACTAACTTGGGGGAGTGGTTTTCTTCTTCCCAGAATGTTAGCTGCGCGTGTGTGTATTAACCTTTGGAAAAAGCAATCACTTTGCTTTTGTCTAGCCTTCCTTATTTTATCCACCCATCTTACATTCTTCCTTAGCTGCCCAGCCAACTCTTCCCTGGAAAAAGAAAAAAGGGGTGGGGATGGGGGTTAAAAAATTCATAGCAGTTTGAGTCCTTACATACACCATTAAGAGTTTGGAAAACATGTCCTAAGTTCCACCACTTTAAGTGGGTCCCTACAAGCCGTGTGCATTGTTGCTGGGACCTTCTCCTGGCATCGGTGTCATCTCACCAAGATGCACGCAGGTAAAGCTCTCTTACAGCAGCAGTTTCCCTCGAGCTTTTAGTTTCTGTTCCACTACAGAGAGGTTACTGGCGCCTAGAGCATAAAGCAGCCCAAGTGGAGTGGACCATCCCCAAACTGCAGCCGGTCGGGGCGCTGCAAAAGCTTCACGCCTTCTTCCCCGCCACGCAGGACTTCAGCTCCAGCCGGGCCCCGGCTTCGGCAATCTTCAGGCTGCAAGTGGGAGACCGAGTCCGGCCCCGGGGGTCTGGCTCCAGCTTCGCTGGCTCCGTGGAGAAGCTGGCAGGCGGCGGGCTGGGCTCCACCAAGTGGCTCGGGGCGCGCCGCTGCGCTCTGAGAGCCGGGGCTGGCGCTCCGCGGGAGGCAGGAGGCAGGCGCGCCCCCTCCCCGCAGCCGCCTCCCCCCGCAGGTCTCGCTCCCCCTCCCGCGGGCACACCCACCGCCGGCCCCCACCTCCCGCCCGGGCGCGCAGCCCCGCATCCCAGCTTACATAAGAGGCCGGGCGCGCTCCCGCCGCTTACCCCCCAGTGGAGTTGGGCTGCGCCCTCCACGCCTCCTCGGCGAACGTCTCGGAGCTTCCAGGCGCCCCACGCGGGGAGGTGACCCTCCTGGGCCTCACAGCCGCGGCAGTCGGGACGCCTCCACGCGTGGCGACAACACTGGGATTGGAGACCGGAGCGCCCCACGGTGCCCAGCTCTCTCTCCGCTCCCTCCTCCTCCCGGTTCTCTCTGCCTCCTCCCCCCGCCCCCCTCCCTCGCCCGCCGGTGCCTGAGAGTGTGGGGCGCGGGCGAGGGGGCCGGAGAGCAGTCGGGGCTGGGCGCGCGGCGGAGCTGCGGCGGCGGCTGCGGGGAGGAGCGCAGAGCGGCCGCCTGGCGTCGCCGCGACTTGCCGAGTGGGGGCAGAGCGGCCGTGCGCCGAGCCTCCAGTCCGAAGGCACCGGGAAAGCGGGTCCTGCAAACTCCGCCTCGGCGCCTCCTCTGCCCCCGCCCGGCCGCTGCCCGGGGAGAAAGTGGAGAGGGGCGCGTGGTTGTCAGCGTTCCTGCGCGGTGCACGGACTCGGCTGCTGCCTGCCCGCCGAGCGGGCTTTCCGCGGTTGGCGCGTCGGTGTGGTCCCCTGCCCACCCTGTCGACGATGAGGACAAGTCTGCGGGCGACAGCGGCCCGCTGCGGACTCGGACTGGGGTGCGTGCTGCCCACGCTGGTGCTACCTGCCCTGGCCCTGCTCAGCGCCAGCGGCACGGGCTCGGCCGCGCAAGGTAAGGGGGTTCGCCCGGCTCCACGGCCACCTCCCTTCGCTCCTTCCTTCCCTCCTTCCTCCTCTCCTCCTCCCGGGTCCTCCCGGCTTCCTTCACGAGCCCCCGGGGCATCCCACGAGGCTCCCTGAAGCCACTTGCAATCCGCTTTCCCAACTAGTCAGGAAGCTTTGGTCATTAGGGATAATACGTCTTCCGTGATGGGCACGGATGGGCCAGGGACACGCGGGGTGCGGACCTGCATCTGTCCCTGGGCGTGTGGGTGCCTGCGGGGTCCTTGGCACTTTCTGCCCCACACGCACACGTTGTGGAACATGGTGCACGGAGAGACGTGGAGACCCGCGTGGTGTGCGCGTCCGGGTGGCTGCACAGACGCGCGCCCTGGTGCACGGAGGCTGCCCGCGCTGTGCCACGTCTGGGGAGGCAGGGTCTGCAGCGTGTCTCGGAGCGGGCCAGGCGCGCAGCTGAGGACATGTGTCCATTGCGCCGAGCACTCAGCGGCCGGGCCCCTCAGCTGCTGCTCAGGGCGCGCGTGGAGACACAGCCCCACCCGGACCCGCGCCACCCAACCTGCGGCAGACCCGGGGGCGGCGGGGGGGAGCACCCCGCACTCACCGCCTGGGCGTCTCGCTGCCAGCCAGCCACGCAGAAACTTGGAGCCTGTGAGCTCTGGGGAGGCGAACTGGTCGCTCAAACCAAACCCGAAAGTCCCCGGGGTCACCGGCCGCTTTATGACGCTGACATTTTCCTGTAACGCCTCTGAGCTTAAAACTGAGTGCCCGGGGCCTTGGGCAACATCGGGGTTGGGAGAGCAGCGGCAGGAAGGTGGCGGTGGGTCCGGAGGAGGGGAGGAAGGGGGCTGATCACTTCGCTCCCTTCTTGCCCCTGGAGTTTGAATCGTAGGGGCAGCTCCCAGCCTGCTGAGCCCGGGAAGCTGAGTGGGAGAGGGACGGCGAGGACAGAGCCCACGCTGCCCCCTCCGCGGTTTCTCTCGTGTCACCTGAGCTCCCGCCCTCCGGGCCCAGCCAAGGGCCAGCCTGGGTCTCTAGGTCTCCGGTGGTCGCTGGCTCTGCAGGGCAGCTCAGCTGTTCCCCGCGGCGGGGTGCGGTTGGGGGTGGGAACGGAGGACGCTTCTGCAGCGCTCGGGGATAATCCAGGCATCCCATCCTCTGGGTTCCGTCTCTTTAAACACGAGAGAGCAGAGAAGGTGCAGCGAGAGCCTACACGGCTGCTCAGACACGCTGGGGGGTCTCGACAGCCACCTCTCTGACCCGAGAGGGCGCTGGGGGCCAGGGCCTGGGAAGTCCAGCGCGGTGCAGAGCAGGGGCCGGCGCGGTCCGCACAGCTAGGTAAGTGATTAGCGAGGCTTTGTGAATTAGCCGTAGCTACTTCGGGAGTAAATTTTCCTGCTGCCGCCTTAAGTGGCCGCGCTCATAAATCCTTTCCTCCTTGCCAGATGCCTCCCGCCCCGAGGTGCCGCCCCGGTTCTCCTGCTCATACTTCCAGAGCTCGTCTGTCCATTTCACAAAGCAATCTCCAGGGTCACTCCTAAGAACGTGTAGGTTTCTTGAAATTGGTTCTCAGGGCTGCAGCCAAGGGTGCTTAGGCGGTCTGTTTGGAAGTTTCAGTGGGCAACCTGATGAATAGTTGTGGAATCAGCTGCTTGACTCCCCCTGGAATTCGCCTGCCTTTCCTGGGCGCACAGAGCCTGGGTGCCGGCTGGGAGAGGGCCCGGACAGTGAGAGAACTATTTGGAGAAAGGACAAGTTAAAGTCCCCAAGGAGGCCAAACAGGAGACCTGACATCCCTGCCCGGAGCTTACTACAGCCAAATTCAGAAAGACTGCATAGGAAAAGGGCTCAGGATAAGCTGGAGAGTGTAAATGGCTTCACACTGAAAGGAGAAAGGAGAGATGAAAATGAAAGATGCTCAGGGTAGGCAGCATTTGCCACTTGCGCTGTGTTCCTTCCTAGAGCCCAGGAGAGCCTGAGATTGAGACTGGAGCCTGCTCTTCAGATCTTAAGTGGAAAAGTAAAATGTTTTCTGTGGGATGTGTGTATTTCAGTACCAGTCTCCCCCTTAAGTTTATATAGTTCTTTCAGTTCCTGGTGAATAAACTATGACCTTTCACCTCTTTTATCTTTATTATCCTCCATGTTCCCTGATACCAGCTCTTCTGCCTTGTCTGTTAGATATCAGAAATGTAGAAAGTGCCAAACTCTAACCAGCAGCTATCAGCAGCTACTATCGCTGCCACTCACTCCATTCTCCCAGCCTGCTTCCTATCAAAGCAATTCCTTCCCAGAATTGGACTTTTATCATGGTCTCCTGGTCAGGTCTCCTTTCCCTTCTAATTTCTTGTCTTTTCTCCTCTTTGTGGACTACATGCTAGCGCAACACAAGATATTGTTGCTTTGGAAGTATGATTTCCATGTGCTGAGGATGTAAGGATCAGAATGAACTATTTTTATGAATGACGAGAAATTATGACGAGAAAGTTAACTTAAGCATTTTGCAATGTGGATGAGGTTTTTATTCTGTTGTTAGAGAAGTACTGAAAAATTAAAAGTTTTAGGAAATGTGTCTCTTCAGAGATAGCCAAGAAAACAACAGATGTTTAAGATGAAAAAACATAGTGTTATTTGTGAGGGTGCTGCGTTTTGTAACTGTGCTTGCAAGAAAGACAGCAGTCATTTTAAACAGGTCCTTGGGACATTCTCTAGGCTTTAGGCAACAACTTTCTCCCCTCTGGCTGTGCCCTAATTGTTTCATTCAGGAATGCTGGGAGCTCCTAGCTCTAGGGAATTTGTGGTGGTTTTGACTTTCAAGAATGGAAGATTTTTAGTAGAAAAAGTGTGTGTGTGTGTGTGTGTGTGTGTGTTTGAGTGGTGTGCCTCAGAATTACTTTCCTGTTTCATAAATTCATTTTATTTCTGGACTATACAGCATTGAAATTCTGCTTATCTAGCACCAACTAGTGTTTCGAGTGTTAACACCACCGAACTCAGAACAGAAAATTACTGAAGATTCTAATCATATCAGGATAATTCTCTACTGTCATGAACTGATTTATAATATTTTTGATAAACACGTAATATACTTCCCATAACAGAGTAAAAATTTCTTTCTTGCATATATACATGTTGGTATGGTATAATTGACATAAAAAGAAAAACACTCAACCTTGAATTTCATTATTATACTATATATTTTCCATTTTAGGAGCAGAGTAAATTCATCAGTTCACATTTGGAATTTGCAACAAGGAAAATTTGACTGTCTTACCTTTGTTTAGACAAATAATATCATGCATTCTCACTTAAGGAATGCTTAAAAGGCTTCAGAGTACAAACTTCTCAAGTATTTGCATAGAGCAGGAATCCTTAGATTGTTCACAATTATTAACTCCTTGGTCTTTTGTGTTCTGGACACTGGAGATTCAGAATTCAACAAGGCAGGGTTCTGTAACATCTCCCGTTGTAGTCCTGATCAGAATCCATACTGATCTTTTTAAAGCAACCCCCAAGGACATGAACAGGAATGAGGCATGAGCACTACTAGGCAACCCCTCTTTGCTTATTTATAATTATTGTTGAAGCTTAAAAATAACTGTTCTCCAATGTGTACAAAGCTCCCTAATTAGTGTGAACAGAACAGCTAGAGTGTGGTCTGTGAAGCCTTAACTGTGTCTAGCACTTTTCTGATTTAGGTCATGGCTTTGCCGGAGCAGCAGAGGGAGTCACTAGCAGAAGAAACAGTAATGTTACAGGCTGCAGCCTCTTTCGAAAGATGAAGGGGGGGAGTGTGTGGCAGAGACTAAGACAGCACTATTGCCTTCCGATTTTAGATTTTAGCCTCCATCTTTTTCAGTCTGACTTTTGTATTTGTGGCAGCTAAAAACAAACCAGCTCACATTTCTTCACAAATCAAAAACTTACTAGCTCATTTGGGTAGTGGTGGTATTTGAAGTAAAGTTCTTAACAAATAAGTGTCGTACACTTATCATGTCCTAGGTTGTGTGCTATTTGTTAGGGATGCAGAGCAGCCTTTCAGAAACACAGATGTGTAAGCATGTAGTGAAAATTCACATTCTGAAATGTAACAGTGGGCACAGGTGTAGTACTTTCTGGATTCAAGCATCCAGTGATAGTAAACATAGGTCAGGTTAGGGGATGGTGATGGGGGTCTAAAATTTCTACACAGAGGTACTTGTGGGTGGCAGTTTGGCGGGAAGGTTGCATTGCAACTGCCTTAAATTAAATCTTACTTAGATTACATGTATGTTTAGTCTGGTTTGGGGAGGCACAAGCTAAAGACAGTGTGTGCCCATTCTACTATTTATCTTAGTGGTTACCACTAAGGTCCTGCCTCCACCCTGCCTCGAGGTTTGGCAATGAATGAGTTATTCAGTGTCCCTGTGCTTCAACGTCCTCTGATATAAAATGAGGATCATTACAAGTCATATTCGGATTCAATGAGTTAATACATGCAAAGTATTTACAGTAATGTTCTTTGTCTTCCAACCATGTAAAACATTGGCAAAGAATTCTAGAAGTTGAAGAAATTAAAGGTGAATAATTTTGAACTCAGGGTGGGATGGCTGAGCCATCAGAGATGTTCCAGAGTGTATCGCTGTGAACTCCTGGGCAGGGCATGGTTTCTTGAACAGCATACAGAAGCTCTCTCCTTTCAGAGTCCCGTTTCTCCCTTTCTGCTTTCTCTATGAAAATTAACCCAATGCCCGTTCTAAAAATGCCGGGTCAAATCCCTGCCAGTTAGGTCCTGGCTACAAGTTCCACCCTTGACTTACTTTCTTTACAATGAATATTGAAGGCAAAAAAGACTTCTGTAAATAAATAAACACTTTTATTAAAAGAAAACACATATCAGGTCCCATGTTTTCAGATAGGGTTTGGGGAAAACAGCCCTTTACAAAATGTCAGTAGGTTTTCTTTAAAAAAAATGGATACAAGTGTGCAGTCTGAAGAACATAATTGAATACATGTTATAACAACACAGTGAAACATAGAAAAATGAGATTGATTTCAAGGCAAAGTATATTCAGCAGGCCTTTTGTATATTAAGATTATATTTGCAATAGAAAGTTTTAGAATCATTATTTAGAATAACAAGAATAATCTAGATAACATTTTTGAAAGTTTCATATTTAATTACTTCTACTTGGTAAGTGGTTATTGCCAATTTTTCACGTTTGGTGCAAATGTTTTTGCCCAACTCTTATGATAAAACAAGATATTTGTTAGTTTGCTTTTTATATTGGGACAGATCTTTTTCCTACAGTATTTTCATTCTGCTTTTAATGTCTGATTGCCTGGTGTGCTCTTACAGAGCCTGAACTTTCTATTCCCTCTCTTTCCTTTAAACCATAACTTCTGAAAGCTATGTATGGACTCTTCTTGGATTTTGTATTTCATTTGGATTTATAATTGCTTATGTATTTGTATAGGAAGGTACATGAATCTGAAGCCTTGAGTATTGCCCTAGTGGCACATAGTTCAAGAACATTTGAAATAGAGCTCACAGAAACTCAGTACTTTATTTTATGTAACTTTTTTTGAAGTAGAGTAAGTTTGCCTTGAGGAATGTTGTAATTCTACTATCTCCTTTATCCTAGTTCTTAAAAAGAAATCCAAACATTGAATAATTTATAGTTTCTCTTACTTTAAATATTTGTCAACTCCAAATTTAGAGATTTAAATAAAAAATTTTATAGTAATAACTATAAGCTATCAGGATCAGAGATAGTAAGCTTTTTTATTCTTTCTAATTGATTAGAACTCTCAGAATTTCTGCCTTTTTATGAAAACCCAAAACATATTATGTTGCAAATATTTGGACTCTTTGTAAACTAAATGTTGGAAAGTATTGTTCTATATTTGAGAAATTTTTAAAAAGTTTTGGGTTGAAGTTTAATATGGTTTCTAATTTTGACATTCCTGTCCCTAGAAAGTTGCTCCCTAAGGATTCTATATGAGGTTTTGAAATACACAGAAGAATGTCTCTAGATTTTATAGTAACTTAAAACATACTTCGCTTTCTATATGGAGTTGATAGCGTTAAAACAACTTCGACATTAATTAAATTGAAGTCATAATTTAGAAAGCAAACTATAGCTTTGAAAGTGCCAAATATGCAGATATTTGCCCTTATGTCGGTATATCTTTATTAGCCCTAAGCAGTGATTCAAAAGTGCTTGGTGTGGCAGAAGTGAAGTCTAACATCTGAAAACTCCAATCATTGGGGAATAGCCTCTTTTAATTAAATAACCAACCATATCTTATTGCCAATGTAGAAGGGCAATTCAAGAGTGACGGGAACCAGGTGAGACTTCATTATATTGATGTGTCTGTTAGAGTTCTTATTTTAAATATGAGGGCTCAATAGAATCATGCTAACAGATGATATTGATTAATCGAATTGAACTCCCGACTTACCAGTCTTATTTATTTAGAAATGTTGTGAGGATAGGGAGTTTTTAACCTTCATTAATCATTGTCATTTAGATCTTGTGGCTAGTTTCATTTCTCAGCAATTATGAGAGCCATAAAAATGCCTTAGGTAGATGAACATGTATTATATCCTCTTCAAACTAAGGATGTTAAACAACAGAAACTCCCTTAGCACATTTAACAAGTTTATTGATGAATGCTAACATTTAACAGTTTTAGTCAATGTCTTAATTGATTATTTAATCATGGACTGCCTGAACACAACAATAATTTATTGTCTTCTCTCTCTTTTTTTTGTTCAAAAAATATATATGAACATTTTTTTCTCAATAAAATAGATTAGTACTTGCAACCCAATTATAAGGACATGTATATCCATGAATGGAAATGCAGGTGTTTTCTTTCAAAATTCAAGAGAATTGCTGTTTATAATAATATAACATACAAAAGAGTAGTATAAAGTATATATTTTTTATAGAAAATTAATCATTTTAAATTAATTTACGATGTATACTCTATTAGACAATAGAAGTTAAGTGCAATATGATAGGTCATGTGGTATAATAATATTCACTTGTAATTATAGGCATAGTGAAATGCATTCATGTAAAACATTAAAGTTAAAGGGACCATTCTATTCTCTGTGAATCCACAAACTGGTTACTTATTTTTGACTTTGATATCCTATATAATAAAAGGGTAATTTGCAAATTGACCCTAACAGCAGAACAACTGGGAATGACTGGTCACTATGACACACACTGACCACCAGGGGGCAGACGCTCAATGCAGGAACTGGCCCCTGGTGGTCAGTGCACTCCCACAGGGGGTGCTCTGTTCAGCCACAAGGCAGGCTGCCAGCTGCCAGTACAGTGGTGGTGGTGGGAGCCTCTCTTGCTTCCTCAGCAGTGCTAAGAATGCTCGACTATAGCTTAGGCCTGCTCCCCACTGGTAAGTGGACAGCCCCTGAGGGCTCCTGGGCTGCCAGAGGGATGTCTGACTGCCAGCTTAGACCTAATCCCCCAGGGAGCAAGCCTAAGCCAGCAGGTGGACATCCCCGGAGGAGTCCCAGACTGCAGACTGCGAGAGGGCACAGGCCGGACTGAGGGACCACCCCAAGTGCACAGATTTTTGTGCGCTGGGCCTCTAGTTTTGTATAATTCTAATAACTTTTTGAAATTTCAAGAACCTAAAAAATCTTTTTAAGATCTAGGTGGATAGGGTATCCTCTACCTTTTACAGGAACTAAAAGTGATAGTAACAGAAGTTCTGTTGTTTTATTAAAAGTGTTTGTCAGAGACTGTATTATCTCTAATCCATACCAAACAGAAAAACAAATTACTATCACAACAAGAACTTTGTGATTGGGAAGCTGTAGTCAATAATGGCAATTTCACTTTGAACGCTATGTCTTTGTGAAATATGTTGACATTTGAATTTAGCCTTTGATAAAGGGAAAATGATCTATTTTATCTCCCATTGACTAAAGAGTTTGCCAAATATACACATCATAGCCACCAGTCGAAGTACACAAGTTTAGCAAGTAGCAATCCAAAAGTCATTCTAAACAAAACAGCAATTGCATGGCCTGTCATTTTCTTTAGCAACTTTCCTCCTTTCTCCTGTATCTCCATAAGACAATGAAAGAGTGTAAGCTTTAAAATGTGTTATGGGCCAAACCCAAGGATGCAAGGAGCCTAAGACATTGCCTTTTTAGCCGCCAGTGGCCATCACAACACAGTATGCCGCTTGGTGGAAAACAGAAGCCCATTTCAGTAACTGCTCTCAGAAGCTGAGGAAAAGCAGGCATGCTCAAATGATGTATTTGTGCTATCTGGAAGAGAAACCTAAACTCAGTATTTCATCATGATATTTTTCAACGGGCCCTCTGACTTGAAACTTCTATCTAAATAGAGTCTTCATCTGCACCTAATTCAATTAACAGAGCAAAAGACAGTATATAAAAGGCATCTATTTGAAGAAAGTTACATTTGAATTATACTTGGACCTGTTGAGGCAGGATGTGCTTGTTTGAGAAATCTAGACTTAAATCAGAGGTATGCTGATATATAGTAACTTAGAGTATATTCCTCTGGAATATATAATTAATCCTTCAGTTGTCATAATAGAATGCATTGCCCATTTCTGAGCTGCTGTTAAGCATTGTCATTAATGACAATACCAACATTATATCTCAACTCTCACCCTCACATCAGAGATCCAATCACATTCTTTATCCAGGCAAAGATTTTTTTTTAAACGTATTTTATTGTTTTTTTACAGAGAGGAAGGGAACGGGATAGAGAGTTAGAAACATCGATGAGAGAGAAACAGCGATCAGCTGCCTCCTGCACATCTCCTACTGGATATGTGCCCGCAACCCAGGTACGTGCCCTTGGCCGGAATTGAACCTGGGACCTTTCAGTCCGAAGGCCGATGCTCTATCCACTGAGCCAAACTGGTCAGGGCATCCAGGCAAAGATTTTAAGTGGAGTTTTATCTATTGTTGTACACTTTAAAAAATGTTGCCAGTATCGTTCTCTTATATACTAATCTATTTGTTTTTGTTGGTATTTACACACACATACATATATCTATATAGAATTAAAAGACCACAGTGAAGAAAGTTATGGTTTACTTACTATAACATGTTGAAAAAATAAATAAAAGGATGACTAGGAAAAGTTTTAATGGTAGGCATGTTTCCAGAGGGATGGGGGTAATCAGTTTATTGGATTTATTAGAAATGATGATCATATGTAAGAAACACATGGCATTTTTTATTGAATTAAATAGCGGTGGAATTATTTCCTAGGAGGGTATTTCCAGGCAGAGTCTTAATGAAATGAAGAGTTACAAGGAGTAGACAAGTGTAGTTCAATAATTCCTATGAGGATATATATATATATATATATATATATATATATAATTTTGCACAAATGGTGTGTGTCTGTATAACCATTTTTATTTTAGAAATGAGAGCTCATTTTCAAATAAAATTGGCAATATACTTTTAAAAAACACACACACAAAACAGAACCTTTCAAGAAGTGAAAACCAAACATGTTTACTTATAAAATACAGTCATAAAAGTAGTCATTGAATAGGAAATCAGATTGCATCAATGGATCGCTACTGAAAATCACATCTGACTTTCCTGCACCAAGTGCCTGGTGCCCTAGCGGTTGCTAAGTCACTCACATCCTGTGAGGGGAGATGCCTCTGCCTCCTTGGTGCAGTGGCTTATCCTACAGAAAGTTTTCGTCTCTCCTCCAAGGACGGAGAGGGCCTCTCCCTTTCACTGGGCTATTACAGACCCCTGGAGGACTTCTGCTGTTTTCCTACAGAATGTTGAAAAACATTGACGATCCCAGGAGAAAGTCAACTTGCACGCATGCGCAGGTAAAACCCTTCAGAGGCTAGCAGGACTCCCTCTCCTCCGTGGGCTGAGAAGGAGAGGCCCCCTGTGTTGTTCTTTCCTAAATTCTGTGATAGTTTGTTTCAACTTATTAATCAGGTGGAGTTACCTTCCCAGGCTGGGGAGCATTTGGTTTTCTTGGACTCCCTCAAAGGCTGGATAGGTGTCTCCATTACATGTATTGAAAGCTTTATTTAATTGAGCAAAAATGAAGTTAGTTGAGGGGGAAAGAGGTCATTGTTATTGAAAGAATATACAGAACTTCACTCGAGACAAAAGGATAATATGCTTCCTTCTTTAATATTGTATTGGGATGCAAGGTAATGTCTAAATATTTACAAGACCCATCCATGTGTAAATATGTATTAATAATTAGCATGTGTCCACATCACATGGCATTTCTGAACTAGGATTTTAAAAGATGCAAATACATTGTAAGGTGCAGCAAAATTTGTATGTTCTTTTGCATTTCTTACATTCATGGATGACACTGGGTTTTCACAGCAAAATGAGTAGAATTCTGCAAAGCACAGCAGAGTAAATAAGAATGCCGCACCAAGTTTTGTGATCACAAGTCTAAATGCTAATGAGGGAGGTTGCCTGTTAAAGGCTGAATGCAAGGTTAAAAAGAGGGTCTTCAAGATAACAGCAGATTCCAGAGTCCTTGAGTTTGTTTTCCATTCAGTGACAGTCACTAAATTAGGGAAAGGAATGTTCAAACAACACACTTGAGGAAAAGTGATTTTTATAGAAAGGAACCATTTCTGCTAAGAGCCAGTAACTGCAGGTGACCCCACTGACATTAAAAGTCCATTAGCTAAGCCCAGTTTAAATAGCAGCTGATGCCGTGTCAGCTAAATGTACGTGGGGATTTTTTTCCTATAATTCAGTAATAGCAGTTCTATAATTCCTTCTAAAACTACATACATTGAGTGAAACAAATGTCATCTGATAGTAGCGGCAGGGCTGCTCCTAAACAGGCAGAGATTGGTGATGAAACAAAAGAAACAGTCTCTAGAACAAGGAGATAATGAGTGGTAATGATGGTTTTAAAAGGGAGCCTTTGAGAAAAATCACATGGAGAAGCTTCAGCTGGTGTTCAGGGAGAGCTGTTTTCATAGGGACACATATTTATGTGCGCGACTTTGAGATGTTCGCTTAAAGTGAACGTATTTTTTGCTATTAGCCTCAGTGTTTGCTTTTTAAGTGCATTCCGAAACAGCAGGAAGTCCCTTCCTTAGGCACCGCTATGTATGTAAATAGTTGTGTGTAAAGGGTGGGAGACACAAGGTATTGAGAAGAATGAAAAGTGAAAACAGAGATACAATTTCACGCGTTCATATTTTTAAGGTGATTACCATAGTGGTATTTTTGGAAAGTATACGGATGTATTAGTACTGCCAGCCATGATATCAAAGGTGGACATGTCTACCATTCTCCCCATTTTTTATCTTTTGAATATCTTTTACTTTCCTTTTTTTAAAAAAAACAAAATGTTTTCATTGATTCCAGATAGGAAGAGTAAGGGAGAGAGACAGATAGAAACATCAATGATGAGAAAGAATCATTGATTGGCTGAGTCCTGCACACACCCTACTGGGGGTGGAGCCTGCAGCCCAGGCATGTGCTGTGGACCAGAACTGAACCTGGGACCCTTCAGTTCACAGGCCGATGCTCTATCCACTGAGCCAAGCCAGCTAGGGCTTTAATTTCCATTTTAACCATCTGAAAGACAAAAGCTTTTACTGCCAATCGATGTTAGAATCCAAGAATTATTTTTTTGTCTTTTTAAATTTCATTTTTCCATCATGATTTATCCCCTCTGCTGAGGAAGTTGAACAAGAATTCTTTAATAAGTCACCTTGAAGAATTCCCTCGATAGTGTTCTGTAACTCTGAGACCATTGTGT
Organism: Murina feae; assembly: GCA_004026665.1. Classification (NCBI taxonomy): domain Eukaryota; kingdom Metazoa; phylum Chordata; class Mammalia; order Chiroptera; family Vespertilionidae; genus Murina; species Murina feae. The sequence continues at coordinate 18,376 of PVJC01014470.1, forward strand.
AGACAAAGTGAGGGCTGCTGGGGAATCTAATGTGTGAGGTGAGAACAGGGCAGTAATTAATCAGCGGCTGCCATGCTCAGCCCACTGTAAAGTATTATGAGAACCTCCCTGTCCAGCCCCCAGCCCTCATTATCAGACCATTAGTGAAGCCTGTACAGGCCACAATGGGGAGTCCTGCTTCAGCTTATGACCCCCATCACTCGGGCATAAGCTTGGTGTACACTTTCTCAGTGGTCACTTGAAATCTCATCACGCTTTCTAGTGCTCAGGGTTATTCATCATTTCTAGCCTGAGTACTATATTTAAGCCTGAGACATCACATCATTATTTATTTACTTGTTTGTTTATTTATATTTTAAAATTTAGTCAATTTTTCTTTATTATGTTAAGAAACACCTCACATAACCGTGTATTGCTTATAAGGAGGAAAAATAAAAATAAAAAGAAGAAAAGGACTACTGTTTAATCATAACGGGGTGACAAAAGCTTCCCTTTTATGTTCACAGATTTTCATACAAGTGTTTCTTAATAAAATCAAGAAGTACTCTTTGGTGTTGTTAACTGTTTTAATTCAATTCAGGCCACTGTGAAGGTTTGTTTGGAATGAATTGGAAGCTTAGATGGACAGAGTTTATGCAATTACATTTCTAACCAAAATCCCGTTTACTAACTTATTATATGAGGGACTTGATGAATAATCTCAACTTTACTATGTAACTCAAACATTAATAACAGATGGAAATATGTCTCAGTTCAACCAGTGGGCTTTGATTTTTAATTCTAAACCAACTTTTTTTTCCCAGATTAAAACATCTATTAAAAGTGACTATTTTCCATATGTTTTCCCTTTTCTGTTGCATAAAACTTAATTCTATTGCAAGATGAAAAAAGAATGTCATTGTATTTTGCCCCACAATAAACTGGTACACATCTATGAACTAGTACGATGAAATTGAATTATGTTGAAAATAACAAGATGACGCTAGACTGATTGAAATAGGACAATTATCACAATTATCACATTAGAGTTTGGAAGAGGTTTTAGAAACATTTACCCTGCAATATTAACATACAATTACTTTTTTGGATAACTTTACAAGTGTATCTTTTTATTTTTTTTATGAAGAATTATATTTTTAAAAAATTCAAGTTATTACACTATATAGTATAGTTTGGTGCAATTAAAATGTTTATGCTTAGAAAAATTTTCCTGAAATCTATACTAATAAGAGAGGAATATGCAAGTCGTCTGGAATGCCATCACGTAATGACTGTTCAGCAGGCTGTGTCCCCTGCTCCCCGCTCAGGCAGCTGTGAGGCCCAGGGTAGATAGGACAGGATGTGAGAGGAGGGGATAAGAAAGGAGGTGGGGAGGAAGGCAGGCCTGCATGCAGACAGGCTGAGAGGAAAAACAGAAATACAGAAAGAGAACAAGAAAAAGCAGGAATGGAAAAGGGAAGGAAATGCAGGGCTGCATGCAGGAGGGGGTGGCAACCGTGGGGGGAGCCAGAGCAGCTGTGCCTGCGAGGAGCAGGGTGCAGGCTGTAGAGTGGGGAGCCCCGCCCCGATGCAGGAGGAGGGCCGTGGCCCCAGGTGTGGGCTGTTGGGATGAAGGGATGGATGGTCAGAGGCCTTCAGGGTGAGGTGCTCCTGCTCCACAGCAACAGCACCCGGGCTACGCAGGCCTCAGCCACCCTCACTGGGCAGGGTGCTCTGTGCTAGGAGGGGAGGTGCTGCTTAGCTGGGGCAGAGTCGGATACTAAGGAGGGTACTGCTTCCATCCCCAGCGCTGGACCCCAAAGACACGGGCCAGGGTTAGGTTGATGTCGCATTAAGTGTACTTTGTTGACTAGAAGTGGGGGCGTCAGGGGCAGGGAATGGGAGGAAGGTGGTGGTGGGGAAGCCGGGGAAGCGGGGTGGTGAAGGCCTGGCCAGGGCTGGGTCCTGGGCTGGGTCCTGGGCTGGGGGTTAACGCCCCCTGAAGGAAAGCTTTAATATCAAAGTGCGCTCAGGCAGGGCTGGAAGCAGATCCCAGAGTAGAAAAGGGAAGGTTTTAAAGAGAAACCAGTGAACATGGCAGGAATTGGCGGGTGGTAATAATAGGGAAAGAGACAGGGCTCACAAGGGAAAGGCGAATGGGGGGATGGGGGAGGAGTAAGAAGGAGACAGACACAGGGAATAAAGGGAGAGAGGGAAGGAGAGGGGCCATGGGAAGTTCAAAGAGAGGGAGAGAAAGAAAGTAGAAAAGACAAGGATGCTAAAATGAGGTGAGGTTGCCCTAACTGGTTTGGCTCAGTGGATAGAGCATTGGCCTGTGGACTGAGAGGTCCCAGGTTCAATTCTGGTCAAGGGCATGTACCTTGGTTGTGGGCACATCCCCAGTAAGAGGTGTGCAAGAGGCAGCTGATTGATGTTTCTCTCTCATCGATATTTCTAACTCTCTATCCCTCTCCCTTCCTCTCTGTAAAAAAATCAATAAAATATAAAAAATATAAATATAAATAAATAAAATGGGGTGAGGCCAGGAAAATCTATTCTAATAAAAGCATAATATGCAAATTAGCCCTCACTCCATTACACCCACAAGCCAATCAGGAGCAGATATGCAAATCAACTCAGCTAAGATGGAGCTGGAGTTGCCCTGGGCAATGGAGGAAGCCAGGGCCCTGTAGGCCCTGAGCTCTGCTCAAGGCTACAAAGTTTCAGTTATAGAAGATAAACCCCAGAAACCTGCCAAGCTGTGACCTTGGGTTGGCAGGGACAACCCAAGCTTCGAGCAGGGGACCAAAGCGACAAAGTTTCAATTATAGAAGTTAAATAAATCCCAGATAGCTGCTTCCAGCCAGGCACCCCAGTAGGGACCCAAACCCTGAAGGGGCTGTGGGCAGCCTGAAAACGGCCATCAGCCCCTCACCCAGGCTGGCCAGGCATGCCAGCAGGTGGACATCTACCAAGGGGTCCCAGACTGTGAGAGGGCACAGGTCGGGCTGAGGGACCCCCCGGAGTGCACAAATTTTTGTGCACTGGGCCCCTAGTAGTTAAATAAAAAGAAGAAACAGAATGTGAGAGTGAGGGGAGTTTAAAAGAAGGAGTTAGTAAGAAAATTAAGTACAGGGTGATTTTTAAAAAATATATTCCGACATCTCCTTAGAGTTCCCAGACTGTGAAAGGGTGCAGGCTTGGCTGAGCCTCTCCCCTGCTTCATGAATTTTGTGCGCCAGCCCTCTAGTATTTAATAATATCCATTTCATAGTGGGATTATCATGACTGTTTAGAATAGTGAATGGTGTTAGGTTTCTTTTACTTTTTTAGAGAGAAGAAGGGATAGGAAGAGAGAGAGAGAGAGTGAGAGGAAAAGAGAAACAAATATTGATTTGTTCCACTTATTTATGCATTCATTGGTCTGTTGTATTTGCCCTGATCAAGGATTGAATCAAAAAATTTCTCATATCTGCACTAACCAACTGAGCTATCCTGCCAGTACCTCTCATTTTTTATTTTTGGAAGTTTAACATTTCTCTTTTCTTGGCTGTTATGGAAGTAAAAATACATTAGATGTATGTATGTATGCAGATCTGATCATTTTTTTCTGTGCCAGATTTTGAATCTAGAATATATTCTTGTTAAAGGTAGTACCTAATAAATATCAATGGAAAAATAGTCACAAAGACAAATATAAGTTAAAAAAGTAGAAAAAACAATTAGCAAATTATTTACTTTTTGTTAATGTTAAATTCTTTCTAGAGGAATAGAAACAAACTTCTTAACTTATATCAGAAATTTTAACACACTTAAGCATTTACTGATCTGAGGATAGACACAAAATTTACTAAACTGCTATTTCCAAGCAAGACCAGCATTGTTACATGTATAAGGGCCATAGTATAATGTAGGCAGAAAGGGAAATTAGATACCAAACTGTTAAATATATATGTTGTGACTGACATGTACTGCATTTAATAAAGTATTTTTCTAATGAATTAGTTTATGAACAAACTGTGCTGGACTCTCTAGCTTTGCATAGGCTCACAGGTATTAGCTATGATATGTAAAAATGAAAAGGGGAAATATTCAAAGATCATAGTTCTGCTTGAAAATGTTTTCCAACGTGTATTTATAAAATGAAAGTATGCCGTTGCTTAAATAACAACTTTATTTTGAAAAAAAAAAAAAAACAGGCATAGAAAATGCCTGGAGACAATATTCAGTGTTATAAAGTTCAGTTCACTGTAACATCACATAATCAATCCTTTTTGTCCTTTGTTTTTTAAAATGTTTCATTGTAAATGTAAAAATTAGACAAAACACAACTTTTCTCTCAAAATGTGTCAACATAATAGAAGATCATAACCCCAAACATTTATAACCTAAAATAATACAATAGATGCTTACTTAATTACTATATTTATTACATTCTTTAGCCAACAGAATGTAATAGATGCAGTAACTAAATAAACAAGGATAACTCACTCACCACACCAAAGTAATACCCAGAGAGGAAACACTTTTCATTGGCCCATTGAACACTGATTCCTTTGTAATTTTCTTTGTCTAAAAAGCAAGTGTAACACTCTAAGTTTTTAACTCCAACCTTCCTATCCCAGCTGCCCAAGTGCAGAGCTGCAGGAAACGTCCCACTCTTTAAAGGCAAAATTAATTAGAACTCAGGAATCAGCAGTGTGGTTTAGTCCCTACATCATTATAAAACCTCTTATCTTTATAGGATCTTATTCTGTTTAAAGAACACAACAGAAGCAACTTAGAATGATTTTAATGATTGATTAAACTGCTTATTTGGGGTTTTGTGCATAACATTTGGTTTGTAGTAGTTTTCTTTGAAGATTTCCAAAGGGGAAAAAAACACACACACAACCACTATAAAGATGACACTATTAATAATCCCTTCTTCTAGGTTATACCTATTTTTTTAACTTATTTTTGTTTTAATAAAGATAAGCTTCTTAAAACTTCTTTTTTTCCCTAGACATTGAACTGTCTTATACAGTTCCACTGTGTGATTACTGAGGTTTTTGAGTGTTTTTCATTGATACAAACAATATTTATTTGTGCCAGAATGAATGTTGATTGCTTATTATTTTCTTGAGGAGGAAGGGGAGCAATTTTAGAAAGCCAAGTTGTTCAAACAAACAAAAAATAAATTATTTCATCGTCTCACATAATTGTTTGCAACATTTAAACATATTCAATCCTTGAATGATGTTCTCTTAGAAAAGATGACGTGTATTACCTGAAAATGTTTCAAACATGTCCATTTCTCCCAAATGGATCTCTGAAGAAGGTTATTCCTGCTTCTTGCCTCGCTCCACTCTCTGTCCTCCACGGAAGAGGATCTGCCAGGCAAACCCTGACGGGTGACATCAGCAGAGCTGCTTTGCTTAAACCCTTTAATGTCTGTCTCTGTTGCACCTAGAATCAGATCTAACTTTGTTAACTTGGCTTTTAGTTAACAGCCAACTTGGCTGACAGTGATATTTGTTCTTAAGCCTCTAATTCCATTCCTCGGTTCCTTATGGTTATAGTCTCCTCAGTTTAGGCACCGCCACCAGATCTTACACAGGTTGCTCCATTGCAGCCTTAGGCGGGGACTTGCGTCAGGGCTTTCGGCCAGCTGCTAGCGAGTGAGCATGGCAGCCTATCCCTTTGCTGTGAACAAGTGTTCCTCTCTCACGTTCCATCCCTTCCTGCTGGCTGCCTTTCATTCCGTCTTTATGATCTAGTTTACACCTTCATGCCTTCCTGAGACTACCTTTGCCATGCAGTGGCAATACTCTTTTCTCTTCCCTCTGTCCCCAGCTAGCATGGCAGTATAAGGAGGGCAGGTAGAACAGTATGTGAGAAGCTGCTTGACACACACAGTCAGCATGTAATGTAGATCTTTTGAATGATGTTGGATGAATGCATATTGTGTTCATGCATGAATAACATATCTTCCAGGGACTTGGGACTTGTCATGGCGGTGGTGGAGTTAGTGAGAACCTTCCAGGTTCTCTTCTTTACCCTTTGTTGAGAGCTACTGGACAGAGTGAGCTGAATAGGAAGTTGTAGGTGGGCCATGAAGAAAGTCTCAAGAATGAAAGTTCAACTTCTCTTAGATTCTGCCTAAAAGGCCGAGCACCTTCCCTCTCCTTCAGAAATCCACTTCAGATGGTCTACCCTGTAATTTGGGGGTTTTAAGTAATGAAGAACTGGGATTCTCTTGCAGTTGAAGGAGATGAAGCTCACACAATTGATGGGTAAGCAATATGAACACAGTTGGACTCTAACTAGTGTGGTCAAGTTGCCTAAAGACAGATTCAAGAGTTTAAAGGGTCTCCAAGTCAAACCAGTACCCATGACAGTCCTCAGTGAACCTTTCCTGTTTTCAGGTGCAGAATTCTAGCATGTAATAGTGCTAAAATAAACTGAGTTTCTACTGGTGGATGAAATTTTGTTTTATATAGTTTATTATGACATCAAAAATTGCTCTACAGAGTATTTCTTCTTATTTCTCTCCACTATAAACAAGCCTCTGGCAGGGTATGTTTCTTAGTCTATTCAGGCTGTTAGAACAAAATATCACAGACTAGGTAACTTACAAACAACATATATTTATTTCTCATAGTTCTGGGGGCTGGGAATCAGAACGCAAGGCACCAGCACGGTCATGTGGGTAAGGGGCCACCTCCTGGTGCATAGACAGCCCCTTCTCTCTGTGGTAGGGGCAAGGGATCTCTCTGGGACCTCTTTTACAAGAACACTAATCCCATTCATCCAGGCTCCACCCTAATGACCAAAACTCTCCCGAAGTCCCATCTCCTAATACATCCTATTTGGGCATTAGGATTTCAACATAGGAATTTGGGGACACAAACATTTTCACCTTTTTCTAAAAGAAATAAAATATCATCAAAATACAAGATCTACTTTTAAGAATACACTTAGCTAAGTTATTCTGAATATAAGGTTGGGAGCAGGAGTTTGTGATAGTGGGGACAGAGTAACCCAGAGTTAAGAACAATACATCCATTTGAGCACATGTTAAACTCAGTGGTTTCCCTATAATTGACCATTGTCTGAAATATTATTCTTGCTAAGACCACAGCCTATGTTATCTTCTGGCAGGATATTTTGTGTTTTTTTTTTTAGGCTAGGAAATAGCATAGTGAAATGTATCATTACAAAGCATTATTGAATCAGATATTTTCATTGGTACTTTTAAGGTGACCAAAATAAGTTACAGATTATGCTACACTGCCAGCAAAGAGGAAATTATAACAAGTAACTGCATCTTTTTTGTCAGTAAACACAGACCCAACTTGCCCTGAATAATTACCACAGAGAGCTATGCAGTGGTCTTTAACTGGTAGTTGTTTGTAATCATGCAGCCTCAATCTTGCCTTGACATAAAGCAGAGGAAGTGGTTAGGAGACAGACCTGTAATTATGGGCAGCAGGTGCCCATAATGGCATGCCAGAGAGATGTTTAAAAGGGCAGATATTACTTCGGGAAAAGACTTCAAGACCGTCAACATAGACCAAAAAAACATCAAAATAAAAACTGGCTTGAGAACAGTATTAAAAGAATATTTCTTTGTAAACAGAAGACAATGTAATAAATTTCTTTTATGCACATTAACCACATTCTCCACATGCCTAAACGTGATCAAGAAATGAAGTCAAACAAGACGTAACTCCATTTTTAGAAAAGGTGATTTAGCAACATTAGGTAATTTCTAGTTGTTAAAAGGTGTATTTATTGTGTAACCAACAGCTTTGCTCTTTATTTTAATGAGTATCACATGAACAAATTGAGTGGGAAAAATTAGTTTATTTTCTAAAATGAATTTTCATAGCCTCAAAGGACACCAAATCATTGATTTCATATGGCCAAAAATTTTTATTTCAATTATATAAGTTATTATTCTCTGTTATAATTTTTAAGTTGAAGAAGGAAAACAAAACAAATTCTGTATTTAATGGAACCCAAAACTTTCATACACATTTCATATTTTACTAATTTACTGCATACTAATTTATTAGGTATTTGTTCTTTGTGGCATAAAATTTCACCCTTCAGTGATATCATTTTTTTCAATTTTCACCTTTTTTTCTAAAAGAAATAAAATATCACAATCTTTTCTAAGTGGTACAGAGAAAGAATAATGATCCATAGAGTAAAGTGTATACAATAAAAACCTCTAATCAAGTTATAAGAGAAATATTAAACATGGATTTACAAAATACAAGTTCTACTTTAAGTATACACTCAGCTGAGTTGTTTTGATAGTGCACTATTATTTTAATACTGGAGGCCTGGTGCACAAATTCGTGCACAGGTGGGGACCCATGGGCTCCATCAGGGCCATTAGGTTGCAGCTTGAGGGAAGGGTGACCGTCCTTTTGAAAGGACGGGCTGCTCCTGGCAGAGGATTCGGTCTCTGTGAAACGGGGTCAGTCTTTGCATCGGGAGAATGGAATCACCGAGGCCTATTTGAGAGTCACCAAGGCTGGAAGCCTGATCTCAGAACAGGGAAAAATAATTGGTGAGGGATGGTATAGGTTTTCTCTCATCAAAAAGCCACGTGTCTGTGCTACAGCTGCAGGGTTGCTTCAGCACTGACGCCTCCATCTGCAAGCCCACCCGCCTCCAGGAGCTGGGGGGAGGTTGAAAGTGGCCATAGATGAGGCCGGCCAGTGCAAGGCGACCTGGCAAGTGTCAGCCTTTTGGCCATCTGAGCCCCGGGCTTGGGGAGATGGCCTCTGACGTCACCACCACGAAGGATTTGATGGCATCGTCAGCAGCTGCAGAGCTTGTTGCTGTTTTATTTTTATCTCCTTTTCCCTTTAAACCTCATAGGATTGTGTGCGTTGGAGAGAGGAGCAGCCTTTGCAGCCTCCTCGGCGGCTTAGGGCAGGCCTTCAGTCTGGGCTCACACGCAGCCAGAGTCCTATTTAGAAACACGTGTAGGTCTTGCATTATTTGCACTATTAAGATAAAGAGGGTTTTAGATTCTGACACGTAAATATGCTTCCTGCTAATGCACGAGGGCAGGAGGCCGAGCACAGCAACAGTTCTTCACTCACAGCCTCTGTCCAAGGGCGGCGATGCAGGCGCTTGGCACACTGAGGGGGCGGGGAGCAGGGTGGGCAGCAAACACTGAACACAGCCATGGCGGCCCTGCTTTTCCCTGGCCTCCTGTCTCAGTCCTGATCTTCCCGCTCCAGGTCTGTCGGTCTTGAGGCGGATTCAGGCGTCTGCGGGACATGATGTTTATAACACGCTGTTTCTCCGTGTGGGTGGTCATCACGGGGTTCCTGTATCAGGCTTCCTTCGGTATTGTGATGGGCTGGGGGGGGACAGCATGAAGGTGCGAACACAATCCCTGTGGACCCCTTGCTGAGCGCCTTCTGTGTACCTTCTGTATACCTGGCCGGTGTCTCCCCTCAGAAGGGGTGCCCACAGCTCAGTGCCTGCTCCCTGTGTCCGAGACCAGCAGGCTGGGGGGTTGATCAAGAGCAGGGCTGTCAGGAATGGGGCTGTGGGAGGTTGGGGGTTGCTGATGGGGCCAATCAGGCTGGTTGGCTGCTGCAATGCGCATCATAGCTACTGGTCATTCTGATCATTCTGGTCATTCTGCTGTAATGGTCACTGGGCTTTTATATAGAGAGATTTTTCTTTCACTTTAATGTATACCCCAAAGGTTGGGGTTTACACTAACTTATAGGAAATGCTATTATATGAGGCATAGGCAGACTAAAGAAAATCAACAAAACAAAAATGTAATTGCCTGGGTAGTCTTTTACATTTTAAAATGGTTAATTTTCTTTCTTTTTTCCAAGTAAACATACACTTTGGCTGTTTTTATGTTGTGGAATGAATGAACCCCATGAACTGGAATACCTTCTGATGGAGAGAGGAATTGCGCTGAATCTATATGACCCCATTCATTCTCAGATGTGCTTAGCACGTATTTTGGGGAATATTTGTTTTCCTGCCTAATTCTAACTATATATTTATTACTATGAAAACAAGTGGAGAAGTCAGTCATCCACCACTCTTGCCAGAAATGCCTTTAGCTCCCACAGTAGTTGTATGTCAAGATCTTGCTCTACTCAAAGGAAGATGCAAGATTTATCCTGGAAATTTACCAGGACAGACCAGCCCTCAAAAATGCTAAGAAAAAGATCTCTGTAGGTAAATTAAAATAAACTTAAGTCAAACTTGACACATTATGCTTAAGATAGCTCCATCTACAAATACATATGTAAGTTGTTCAGGGTCTCAGTCTTTCTTCAAAGTGGACACCAAATATGGAAGAGAGATTCAAGAATTATTCAAAACACACATGGGTAAGAAGAGGTGGGGATAATATATTTATTATTTTTAATTTGTCAGCACGTTTTGACATTGGACACTTGGGATTCCTTTGCTTCAGATTGTCAAGCAAATTAAACCAAGCCTCACATAAGGCCGCTATTTACACAGGTGAATAAAGCACCCAAGTAGTTGCGTGCATTCTCACTAGCAAAATTTAAAGTTTACATGGAGGAGGGAGGTGTGATCAGAATTGGTAGCTGTGAAGGTTAGAATGCATTTCTAATCATTTTAATATGTAGTATATCCTCTCAAACCACAGTTCGGTTTAACTTTTGCGATGGAGAAAATAATTCGGTACCGCTGAGGTCAGTTCAGTTCAGGAAATACTCATTTCTGAATCCCATAGAAATAAATGAGGTAGAATAGTATGGCTTCTTGTGCCTGTCTGTAAAAATTTTAAAATCATCTTAAGAAGATGAAATATTACAGTACAATATGTAAAACTTCAAGATGGAAAATTGACATAAGAATAAATGAAAATATTTTGAAAGAGCTTAAAAGAGAGGTAAATGTGATCTGGGTTGGAACTTTTGGCAGGGATACACTCTTCAGCCACTTTTGAGAAAGGTAGAAAGCACTGCAGTCCCTCAACATAAAGGCCACTGGCATTGTTGTGTGATAGCCAGCGGGATTCTGTTCTCCACCTCTTCCCATTCCCTCCACCTTTCCATTTTGAGAGCAATTCTGCCCTCAGGCTTTCTCCTATTAACAGCTCTGGTCTTTGACGAAGTGAGGAGTTACAGAGACCTGGTCTCTGATTTCTTCAGTCTCTCTTTGCTTTTGCTCTCCCAGGGCTACATTCCGCTGGATAAGTGCAAAATGAGTCTCCAATCCAAATTTAGCTGTTTTATTACATACGCTGCAGCTAAGCTACGTTAGGCCAGACGTTACGCATCTCTCGGCAACCGTTTGAGTTTGTCAAGTTGTACAGGTTTGTTGTCTCCTTTTAAATAGTTTTACATGTTTTGAAACTTGTTTAGATTTTGAGTAATGGTCTCCTTAGTGGTCTGATGTTTGCAAAATGACGTCAGTGCCTGAAGGTAGAGGATTGCTGTGTTAGATATTGCCCCTTCTCTCTAACGGATGCATGAAGGGGAGGGAGGACCTGTTGGTGAATCTCCATGGGTGGGAAAGTGGGCAGAGTTAAGCATAAACACCCTGTAGAACTACTTCAAAGTCAACTGTAAAAGTTTCTGTAATTATTCGGGTCACTTTAAATTGTAAGGGTTGAGGGATATATATGGATAATTCTGAAACTTAGATTCTAATTTCAAAACATAGGAATGTTTTGCCTAACATTGTTCACAAATGTTGGAAAAGATAGATAGGTAATTGATAGATATTAATTTTAAATTTGAAAGTAATAATTTTTAGAGCTGTAGTGTTCTTACTTCATACTTTCCTTTTAGTAAAGGCTTTTTAAATGTTTCTTATGCCTTTTGTCATTTGGAGAAACTAAGAGTATTGCTAGGGTAAACAGTATCTGGAATGCTAATGAATATTTCTGAGGTTCTGGTATTTTCCAGTTTCTGAAATGTGAAAATAAAAATGTGGGAAGAATATGGGAAAAGAATGTGACGTGATTTTGCAGTTCAGTGCCATAGCCATGCACATGGTAGGATCTTATTAAAAGTTTCTGAATTCATTGTATTCAAACATACATATAAAGGAACTTTATATTTTAGATTAATAAGAAAATCACCCTGCATTCTCTCAAATGAAGTATTAATAATTTTTAACAAATGCTATGTTTCTCATTTGACCTACTAATCTGAAAAGAATAATCTAAAATCAACCAAAGAATTTATATGCATATATGCATAACCCATGGACACAGACAAAAGTAGGGTGTAGTAGGGCTGTAGGGTGTAGGGTGTAGGGTGTGGAGGGGACAGGAGAGGGATGGAGGAGCATCAGTGGGAAAAAAGGGGACATCTGTATTATTTTCAACAATAGAAATAAATTAAAAAAAATAATAATAAATAAAAATAATCATGAATGTTTTATTATGTTAAATGTATGTATACAAAAAATATATATTAATATTGGTAACTCTATAGACCAGTGATTTTCAACCTCCATGGCACACACAAACTCATTACTAAAATTCTGCTGCACACCAAATATCTATTTTTTGCCAATATGACAAGAAAATCAAGTATAATTTTGATTCATTCACACCAGATGGCTATTGTGGTGTTAGCTGTTGTAATTTTTTCATTTGACAGTATAAGGGAAAATAGGTCAATGCTACTGACTAAATACTCAGGTATTGCATGTTCTAAAAATTCTTGCAGCATGCCAGTGTGCTATGACATACTGGTTGGGAATCTCTGCTATAGACTACAACGTTGAAGACCATGCAGTTACAGAGGCTGAGAACTACTCCAGTACTTCAAATCTTAAGATTGCAAAACTTAACAAATAACAATCTGTACTAAAGAATATTTTTTTAAAAAATTGAACATTATTAACTCAATAGTAATACTAATCAGAAGCCCCGTTTTCAGTGATATACCCCTGTGATTAAAAGTGAGTTAACTGTTATTTCTCAATAGATACTGTGTGTTAAGTAATTAGTATAAAACTGTAAAAGGCAAGAAAAATATGAGAAGTAGTGTAAAATTTGGAAAATACTGATATATGTTGTATATTGATGTTTATTATTGGTTACTAAAATATTTAGAATTGAAATTGAGCACATTGCTTAAGTTGAATTTAGTGAATGTCATTTTATTTTATATATTTGCATTTATTTGTAGAGTTCTTATATTGATTTTTAATATTGTCACTTGACTCAAAAGTTTACCCTAAAAAGCTATGATGCCATGCTTTTTAAGATATCTCAAAGACACGTTTTAGTTCCTATTATTGCTTTCTTCAGTGCTACTTCTTTTTCTCAAAAAATTTAAAATTGAACTCTCAGCTACTTTTATTCAAGAGGGAATTAAAACAAATAATTATTCTTTTGGGGTTTTATTGTTGGCTTGTAATGTTGGATCATTTCCAATCCACATGAGTAGTTTCAGAGACTCCCAACATAGGACAAAATTGACTTATTTTGAGAATGTTATTTCAACTTTGAAAATGAGAGGCTCATTTAGGGCCTATATTCAACTTTGTTTTTAACTTGAATACATTTATTATGCAGTGTTTGGAATATTGTTCTATTATGATTATTTAAATACTAATAATTTGGGCGTAAGATTGTCAGACAGAAAGATAAACTTTCATAGTTATTGCAAGCCATAGATTTGTTCTAATATTACTAGTTTAGTTACTTTAAATTATTTCTGACCATTATTTATTAAAACTTATTTTTTATTACCTAACTAACCTAAATTTAACCTTAACTAGTCTAAAATTTGTGTAGGGATATATTTACTTGTATTTTGTATGGTGAACATTTTTTAGAGCATTTTTAAAGTTGGGTATAATTGGATTACTGAACCTGCATATCTGTCTGCAGTGTGTTGAATGGACAGCTGGATGCATTGTAGTGACCTAGAGATAGGGAAACCACATAATTATTGCCCAAATTAAGTCATTTTTGTGAGTGAAAAGGAAAACTATTAAGAATTATTCCTGGACAACAAGCATAAACTGGAATTGTCCTGGAGAAATGGGGTGAATGATCCCCTACCAGGAAACTGACTGCAAAATCCTGCAATGCCTTTTCAATCATTATGGAAAAAAATAGGTTATGTTCTTAGTGGTTTTAGAGTTAAGTATACTTTATTCCATACTTTTGAAAATTCATTTTATTTTCATGAAATTGAAAGAATAATTGATTAACCAGAACAGCTACTTTCTTGTCCATGACCAATAATAGCCTGAGCTTTATCTGTGCACCTTCACTCTTCATGATGCCTACATGATTTTATTTAAAATAAAATGTGCTGTGGAAAAGAAAATAGTTTGCTTCCAGTAATAGATTTTTTAAAAAGTAATAGACATTAAGATTTATTTTGATAAAGTAGAATATATTTTGTTCTCTTTTCTCCCATTCTAGTTAGTTATCATTCTCAGTACTACTGTGAGTTGTCACTAAATGGCCATCTGCTTTGAGAGGTTGTCTTAACATGTTGATTTTGGGCAGCCCATGGGTACTCAACAGCAAGAACACAAAGCAGAGAAAACCATGAGTAAGCTTCTATCATTTGGTTTACTTGCCTTAGTTAATTTCTACTACAGATTATGCAGAAATCCAACTGTGAGGACTGAAATGGATTTTTGGACTGAAAAGGAGTAGTGTTTCCAAACAATTACCTTGGACACAAGCAGATTATATTTCTATGTATATCTTTGTTTTTGAAATAGTCTCAGCTCTTGTTATGAGGATTACATAAGGTTATTTTTTCAAATGTACTTATTTTGAATGAGGATTTTGGTAACACATTTTGTGCTACGTGTGTTTCACACTCTTTTATCTTGTGAAATTACAAGTTATTTTATTGAAAAATTATAAAATGATGCCCTGACCTGTTTGGCTCAGTGAATAGAGCGTCAGCCTGCAGACTGAAGGGTCCCAGGTTTGATTCCGGTCAAGGGCATGTACCTTGGTTGCAGGCACATCTCCAGTAGGGGGTGTGCAGGAGGCAGCTGATCGATGTTTCTCATCGATGTTTCTAACTCTCTATCACTCTCTCTTCCTCTCTGTGAAAAAAAAATCAATAAAATATTTTTTAAAAAATATAAAATGAAAACACAGAAAGAATGAATGATGATTAAATACCTCAATTTTAAAACGTAGTTCTGCAAAGTCATAAGAGGAGAAGTTTGGAATTTTGCCCAAGAAGAATTATCAAGCAGATTTAATGTGCACTAGTACTTGAGCATTCATTGGTATTTTAAGAAGAAGAATAAACTTGGGGAAATAGTTATATTTATTCAGCTAGAACTAATGCATAAGGCCAGCGAGCAGGAAAGGGCATTCTCAAAATTGCTACTATTATGTATATTATACTTCCTTTCGGCATTTGAGCTTCCAAATGTGTTCCATCAACTCCGTGCGCAATGTTTCTTTTTTTGACGGGGCCATGTGGACAGAGGGCTTTCTGTGATTTGGCCAGGCTTCAGTGAGCCAGTAATTTGGCATCTTTTTCAAAAAAAAAAAGAACACATGAGAGGCTGAAACCCAGATGGGGTGCTGACTTGCCTTGTGTTCAGAAACCTGACCTACCCGGCACCTATGGTTTATAGATGAGGAAACAGACTCCTATAGAGCCCCGCGTTCACACAGGTGTTAATGTAGATCCAGGGTGACAAGTCCTGCCCCTGGCTCCAAAATCCTTCTGCTTCCTTCCACACAGCACTACATCTTCCACGGCCCGCTGCGAATTTCTATTTCATGCCTCTGAGTCATACTCTTCCTTGGCAAACCCCAGGGTCACCATCTACTGGAACCACTGAGGTTACCTGAGTAGGTGTGCTGAGTGGAGGATGACAGGCACTGCCAGGGACTGCGACAACCCAGAGAGCACAGTCCTGCCTGAGATGCACGGCCCAGGTCCTCACTGCAGGAGCAAGGGCCCAATAAGGTGACAGCCTGCAGTTTGTCAAGAAAAACCAGAAATCTCGCTGTTTATTTGAAATTTCTCAGGCAGGCAGGCTTCAGAAAACTTGCATGCAGGTGGACTTTTGCCAGCTGCCTGCCAGATTGTGACCTCCACTTAAATGCATGTTGCTCATCTCTTAATAGCAGCAGCAGCAGCAGTAACAGACCCTGTTGCTGAAAACATTCAAGGTGCCATTTATGCCTTATCTCTTCCAATCCTCTGAACAACACAAGGAAGTAGCGAAGATGAGGAAACTGAGGCGCTGCTGCTTATAGTGATTCGTCCAAGTTCAACAGCTAAATTCAGGGCTAGGATTGACGTCTAAACCTGTCTGATTTGCAGTTCTTAATCTTACCCTTATACTCTGGCCTCCCTGATGGCTCAACCATCACTGGATTGATGAATCTGTACAGTTTTCCAAAAATCCATTTCAATTCAGCTTTTGGAACACTTTTTGAATTACCACCATGTCCCTGGAGAGGATGGGTAACATTGCACAGAGCAGGGTATCTGTCCTGCTGAACAAAACGGGCATGTAAACTAATGATTATATTAAGGATGGGCCATGAAAACTTGTAGAATTTAAATCACACCTCTGATGTAATAAGTTTCTAACTGCTTATTTAGTTGGGTCCTATTTAGGTTGACACATAGTTCTTCTCATTTTCTTTCTGGAAAAAAAATCAATAAATTTTAATAGAGGTGAAATTAAGGCTTTTAAAAATCTTATTAGGGTGTTGATACTTTTGACATTTATCCTGAAGGTAATACTGTTTCAATTTAATTTATTGTATATTTGGAACTGGAAATCTAATTGACTCTAAGTTTACATTTGATCTTTTATTGCATGTCATATTAATTGCAATTATTGAAATTATTTTGGCCCTAACTGGTTTGGCTCAATGGATAAAGCATAGGCCTGTGGAATGAAGGGTCCGGGTTCTCTTCCTGTTATGGGCAACTACCTGGGTTACAGGCTCCTCCTCAGAGGCAACCAATCGATGTGTTTCTCTCACATTGATATTTCTCTTTGTCTTTCACTTTCTCTAAAAATCAATGGAAAAATATCCTCTGGTGAGGATTTAAAATATTTTGTTATTAGTTATCCTGTTCTTTCAATTTTGAATACAGTAGCATCCCTGCATCATTCTCAGCTTAGTGAGACTAGTATAGTAATGTTTTGGGATATTGCTTTCTCTCTCTCTCTCTCTCTCTCTCTCTCTCTCTCTCTCTCTCTCTCTCTCTCTGCCATGCATTCTTCCATAAATCATTTGCGCGCCCACATTCTATCCCAAATAACAATTGTGACTTGTCTGTTCTAATGTCTGTTTTTGCTACATGAAGAAATGATTATTTGTGTCAGAAGAGAGGTGATGGGTGGTCTCTAAGAGCAGGACTGCAGTGGATGCTGCTGGTCCCCTGTTCTGATCTCCTTTATTGGAGGCTAAAGGATCACAGCTGTTCCTTTCTTCAAAGAATTGCCTTTGGCTGAACCAGGAGCTGCCTTTCTTGGTAGGTTTCCTTAAGGTGGGAACAAAGCGGTGGCTACCTGCTTTGGACCAGGGTACTTATGTTGTGGAAATACGTTGTGATTTGCCTGGAAATGTAAGGGGCCCCTTAATTTCTTGTTCTTTGCCCTGCTCCCCGGTATAGCTCAAATCCAGAAGACTTTGGAATCTTTGAATAGAATAATTCTGAGAACATATGGCTTGGAATGCATGCAGTTTTCCCCAGCAGTCTGTATTATAGGTACAGATTCACTATTTAGCAGAAAAAGAAAAAAGGCTAAGGTTAAAATACTGGAGTGATTTAAGAATTCTCCTGTGGATGGCAGTAGCCATGGGCATTGAGGGGTAGTGGTGATAACAAAAGCCACTGTGACGTTGGCAGTCCACTCCCTATCCTGCACTTTAAAAGACTGAAAAGACAGAACACTTTTTTCCCTAAGGGATTAAAAAATTACATATTTTGTAGGTTATTTTTATGTTAATAATTTTCTCATAGAGATTAAATGGTTATGCCCTGGCCGGTGTGGCTCAGCTGGTTGGGCATTGTCCAGGGCACCAAAAGGCTGCTGGTTCCATCCCTGGTCAGGG